>JAFVLL020016439.1:42093-92324 GCA_021397915.2 Tor tambroides
CTTTTTTGAAAACACGGTTTACTCCATAGGATTATAATGTAAAACAGACGCCGGCAGTTTCAAAAAAGACGCCAAGTGTGAACACGGCCTAAGTCATTATAATCAGTCATTATGTCCTCACTGAATGCAACAAATGCCTCGTTTGTAATGGGTTTTATTGTTTTTGTGTGGTCGCGCCGTGAAACGCCATCACAATACAGTGAGGGGCATAACATTTCCGTCTCACGCTTGAGGTATTCGGCCAATCACAATGCACTGGATAGCTGGCCAATCAGAGCACACCTCGCTTCTCAGAACGATGAGCTTTGTAAAAATCGACGCGTTTCAGAAAGGCAGGGCTTAGAGGAGCAACAATAATGTACAGTATGTGGAAAATAATGTGTTTTTTTTACTTTAAACCACATAAACATTGCATTACACCAAATTCACAAAATTATGTTCTTTTTAGCAACATCATATGACCCCTTTAAGGACATCTAGGCCACATTTAAATGATATTATTTGTAAATTATATTACTATTTTATTTTTCAAATCTGTAAATTGTCAAGCATTATGGTATTAGAATCATAGAAACTATGATACATTGTTGTAAGGCAAAAATCTTGGTCCTCAAAATTGGCTTTAAATTGTTTAAGTAAAATATGATTTCTTATTTCTTTTAGTTTTTGGAGTGAAATGTGACCTGGCCATGTCCTTCACAGGTTTTGTGAGATATATACACCAAGGACTCATTTATATGATTGCACAACTGAGTATCTTTTGAGTGAGAAAATCACACTGCCGCCCATCCCTCAGATCCTGGGTTGAATCACAGCAATCAAAGGGTCTCAAGAAACATGATTAGCTACAAAAAAACAAACAAAAAAACTGGCCATGCCCAATCACCACAGGATTCAGTTGCTGATGACCTTGATCATCATGTTAATTACATTATACCTGTAATTGGTGGATAAGAGGAGACATCTGACTAATTTCATGTGCTTCAGAAGGTGTACACAAATGATTTGACCTTCTGAATATCAGATGAATTTGTTCCATTATGGTGTGTGAAAAGGAGAAGTAAACAAGATTATTATTTTTTTTTACATAAATATGGTACAGTGCTGAAGTTATATGAACTCCACAAGTTTGTTCAAATTGTGATGATCATGTTAAGGAGTATTCTTATTAGATTAGTGACCTAGACATAGTGCAGAATCTTAGATATTTATTCTTCATTTTACATCACAAAGTTTCTTTGTTTTAATTTTTCAAAATCCTTAAATTTAGATTAGATTAGACTTAGATTTTTCTACATAGATGATTTCAGACTTGTATGTTTACACATAATGTGTGTGCATACCTGCTCGATGTAAGGGGCTGCTGGACACTCTCCTAGACCTCCCTCTTCTTTGTGGAGACGGAGAGGCTGACGGCGAGAGAGACCGATCCGAGTGTGAGACGTTTTCATAATCATCAGAGTAGAAAGAGGGACTGCTACGCTCTCCATCCGAACACCGATCCTGGTCTGGGTTTCTGGCTGGCTCTCGCGTTCTGGTTCGTACATGATCCCCAACCGAGCTCTCGATGTCTTTCCTGTATTTCTCCGGTTTTCCAGATCGAAAAGGAGATTCCGAGATCTTCCCGTCACTATGGTGAGATAATCGGCTGTGCTCTGATTCCTGATTATCCCCATGCAAGTCCATGTCTCTCCCTGCAATACAGTTCACAACGATCGAGACAGATCAGACTGAGACTGAATATGTGAATATGTGCTTCACTCACAATTAATAAGCAGCACACACACACATCCAAACACACAAATCAGAAAAGGCATGATTGCTATGGCACGGTATGTTTGCATATTAGATTGTGTGTGAGCCTTCAGCGAATCGTGACATAAAACCAGACACTAAACACTCAAGCTGTCTGAGAGGCTTCATCAAGACTGCATCAAGCCACTGTCATGTTTGTTGCACATTAACAACAGTGACGTGTTATTAATTCTCATCTAGCAATGTGGCTGGAGATACATTGTCCAGCCACTAACACATATAATGTATTCAGCCATAAAATTACGTACATTACTATTATTTAGACACAACTGAGCAAGTCTCGAACACGAAGCCATTTAGACTGCATATTCAACTTGTATTATGTTCTAACCAGACACTGTCTTATCAAATCAGGCCATATATTGTGTAATAGTTGATAAAGATCAGAAATACAAATAAGGTATCACCAAGTGTCACAAAGAACAAAAAAAAACAATAGAGCTGGATAAAAGACAAAAATGAGCTACAGGAGATTGGTTGTATCCTCATAAAAAAGCTTGATTTATGACCCGTTTGTAAGGCTACTGGCAAGTCCTCCTCTTTCTGTCCCTGAACCTGCAGAATCCTGATATCCTCTCTGGTCACCGTCACCATGGAGATTGAGTCTGCCCTTTTATAAGTGGCCAATAATATCATTCATTCCTTAATGGCATGCTAAACACATTCAATTACTGCTTGACCTTTCACCTCCCTCTTTTTTGCTAAAATGTTTATTATGACACTCATTATGAAGTGCCAGAAATCTAAATTTTTGCAAAAAAAAACCCCAAAACAAACAAAACAAATTCTTTAAAGTTAGGATCAAAAATTTAAAGTTAATATTCAACTATCTGAATTAAGGAAATCTTGAGTTTTATGAGGACTTCACCAAATAAATATCAGCCCTATTTGCTACCTGCCGGTACAGGTCTATTTAAAATACTACTACTACTACTAATAAACAAATTCTAATCAATTAGATTTGCATTCATGTTGGTGCTGATAGCCTTGCAGGCAGCACGCCGACATACAGTGTTGTTGCGCTATGGGCGTCCCAAGTTCGAATCCCGACACAAGAACCTTTCCCGATCCAGCCCCCCAATCTCTTTCCCCACTTCTCTTCCTGTCAGTTTTGATCTGCCCTATCATAATAAAAGCAAAAATGCCAAAAATCAAATCAAATCAAATCAAATAAAAATCTGCATTCATTAGTAATTGAAATTCCTTTTTTCTGTCTTGCCTTTATGCAAGGAATCTTATGGTAATATAAAACTGATACAATACCACACAACTCATGAGAGTTTTCTACACATACAGTCTAATTGAGTCTAATGATGAAACTTTTTATATTGCCAATGAGGAGCCCATTTCACAGTGTTTTGGATATATATATGACATGCTGGCATCAAGCACTGAAACCATCTGCACTGGACAGGCCAGTTTGAATGGCCTTAGTAACCATAACAGCAAAAATGTCAATCAGTTTGATTAATATTCCTATAAAATTGACTCAAAGCTGAGTAAATAGAGCCTAAAGTGATGATATAAAATATATAGGCTATATTCGGAAATATATAACGTAATATTGTGATGAACTAACAACAACGGAGATATTATAGTATTATAGCCAAATAACATAACAAAAGAGATTTTCAAAGGCAGAATTGTAAGTCATATAACAATGTAACAGTAAGTCCAACTACAGGTGTCCTTAAACAATAAAAAAGCGGTCAACGTGTCTTCGTTTAAAACAAAACAATGTAAGGCTGTATCTTAATACGTGCGTGTATATCTTAAGAAGCTTCTGGTGTTTCTTGTTTAATACCTGATTGTTCGTACTTTGTGTTTTCCGAGTGGCAAAAACAATAGCAAACGCTGAACGTACACTGCAACAACGCGCATGAAATCATTTTAAAAGTAACATTACTTACCAGTTCCTTGCCCTTCTAAGTATCCATATCTATATAGTCAGTTTCTTCATAATGTGGCTCGATTAACGGTTCGCAAACTCGCTAGCCAGCTACATGACGAGCTAGCTGGGATTATATCGTGCAACTAGGACAACACACAACACACTCGACTGTAGAGACGACGCCAAACGATTAGCAAAACCTTATCCGATATGATAAAGAGAGGGCGAAGGCGGTGGTTTGGTCGTCTGTCCTTTGAACAAGCAGCATCTGAGGTTGATTATGGCGGAGACTGTAGCTTTTGAAGAGGAATATGTGCTTTACTGAAGGAGTTGGTGAAATCTCTGAATCCACGCCTCGCCTTCTGCTACCGGTGTCATAGTGACGCTTCGCCATGGCAACGTGCGAGCCCCTGTCCGTCGCCACTTGTTGAGCACGCCTGATGTTACATTGACAGACAGGCGTCAGGCGTGGGTAAAAGGAGCAAAAAACTGTCAGAAAGATATTAAAAAGCGAGTTTCGAGTCAGATTGGTGTTACTATGATAGCACTTAGTGACGGTAACAGTCACATGATAGATAAATTATAGATGATGAAAATATTATTATAGTTAAAATATCTATTTTCAGTAGAAATAGTGCTAAATGAAAATGATAAATATCTAAATAAAATCCAAATAATAAAATCTGAGTCCAATTGATTTAAAATATTTTAGATTTAAAATATATTTTTATGTCTTCACAGTAAGAACAGTAAGAACAAACATGCAAATGACCGGATAAATACTAGGCTATGTAAATATAATAATAAATGAAATTCAAAAAATAAAACTTTGAAAATAAGCAAAATAAAGCCACATCTACAAGTCTCCCGTTGATTTAAAGTATTTTAAATTAAATTAAATTAAATTAAAGATACAAATTAAAGATATATATACATATACAGTGGTGGAAATGGCAAAAATTCACTGGGGGGACTAGCTTGGAAGGGCGGGGAGTGGGGGTGGTGGATAATGGTAATTTTAGATGACCTTTCGGAAGTAGCTTATTTAATTATCTATAATAACATTAAACTTATTTCATATTTTCTCTAAACCTTCTTGGATATTAAGACAGACACCTGCAATTCTGGCCAAATTAAAGATATAGTTTTTATTAGGTAACTTTACATTCAATTAGTTTTTAAAAGGTAACTTTACATTCTTATGGAATCTACGCCGCTTACATTTCTTTTCAGGAGCACTTGTGATCAGGAACACCTTCTGATCATTGAGAAAAATTAACCTTCCCAAAGGCGATGTTTGAATTCTTAAAGGTTTTTTTTCACCTTTGTAATGCCTCTAACTTTATTAAATGTATGTCATCTTTTGTTCCAAAAAATTTAGATTTATAAACTTTTATCGAAAATTTTAATTAAACAATAAATTCAATTAAAATAATAAGATACATTCAGGAAGAATAAGTTACTAGTCAAATGAAATCAGCATCAACAATTCATCTCTGCAAGGCACAGAAGAGCACAAATGTGGCATTAATGAATATTTACAGACTTTTTGACAAGACTCAGAGGTGGTATTAATGCATTTCATAATAACAATGTTATGAAATTAATGTTTTAAATATAAAGTTTTGAATTTAGAAATATTAAAGGATTTAAATGACTCAATTTATACATTAAAAATGAAGCTAAAACCGCCAGTAGGTGGCAGCAAGTCACTATCTTTGTCACTGAATCATTAATTCAATCGATTCGTTCAAACGGCTGATTCATTTAGGAACGAAGCAAATGACTCTCTTTATGAATGGGTCATTGAATCATTGACTCACTAGATTTGTTCAAAAGCAAAGATTCATTCATAAACGAAACAGCGCTGTGTTTGGTTAATCTGTGATTTGTTTGGAACTATTTTCGTTGACGAAATAGAGCGTTCCTAAAATGTAAGTCACTTAATATTGACTTTTGTATAAAATCAAAAATGTTTAAAACTGTCGTATAAATTTAATTTCACATTTGCAAACTCCCTTTAAAAGCTGTCACTCGTCTTAGTTCATCACAATCTCACAAACTTCCATTTTAATGAATTAAGCTCTCTACACTGCACACCAAATCTATTATTTACATCCTCTCTACACTTTGTTTGTTATAATGAACGACAAAAACGGCAGTCTGCTTTCACGATCTGTGCTGTGAGGAGCAGCACGCGCACCGATAGAGAAGCATTTCTATTGGCTGCAGTCTGCAGGTATTATGGCTAATCACAAAAGACGGCATTGCGCAGCTAACCATAGACACAAATATATCGCAGAACTGTGCAGACAGGGGCGTCATGCACTCATTATTTTTGAGGGGGCATGAGTTGGGGGGGGGGGGGGGGGGTCGGCATGTGACACAGCAGCCAACAGCGCTTATGTTTTATTTTTTATTTTTTTCCTTTTTATTCGAAACATTCCCAAACGCATTAACTATATCATGAAATATCTTTATAGATTATGTTGATCTATAGTGAGCGATGGTATAATAATGTAATCTATTAACTAGGCTATGCACAAAAATCTGTCTGTTTATGGGTGCCATGCCATAACATGTTTTTAAAATGACTGACTACATTTAATGTGAATTTAACATTGAAAGTTAATGTGAATAAAAACATTGCAAGTTAGGCTACTAATCATAACACTTTCATTGTACAGAAAGAGAGCAAAGAACATTTACATTATCAAAGAACATTTTCACTGAGTCTAGTTCAAGCACTCTCAAAAACTCCCATTAAAATCACTGAAGCTGTTTACACTATGAAATTAATATTTTACAGATTCGTACACACATTTGCACTTGTTGTTTCTGACGAGAGAATTCGCCAGAGAGAGATATTCAGTCAGCGATCGAGTGAAGAAAACGCCGGCATTTTAGTGATGACTCATCTGAACACCTCTGATTGGTCATTGCATTCATAAGCTCAACAGCATCGTGTGTGATTGGTTATAATGCGCAGCGCTGTAAAAACGCGTTTATCTCTGGCTCAGCGCCAGCCAGCGAACGCAGATTTGAATTTAGCAGCTGATGATAGACGCACTGAACGGTCTAATCACGCCAGTGTGATTGTATTAAATATAGAAAATATGAATCGGCTATTTTTTGTCTTTTGGAAGCTGCATTCAAAATCCACTTGGCTCAAAAATCTGAGGGGCCACGTGCCCCATCACTTTCAATGGGCATGACGCCTCTGTGTGCAGAACTGTGTTTATGTGCAGAACTGGGATCGCTTTCGTAGTCTTACAACACTGCAAAACCAACTGAAGCAAAACCTTATGTAGCTACACAAGCGCATAATGGAAAAAATGTTTTCCCTATATTTCCTTAGGCTATATTCAGTAGTTTTTCATATCATTTCATTATGATAACATTTCGCAGGAATCCTAACTGTGACAGTAATATATTTGCTTGAGAGGAGGATTTGCATTCAGGTATGCGACGTATGATAATCGAATAACACAAGCATAGCCTTCAGTTTTTTTGTAGGAGATGGAAACTACATTTCCCATGAACCACGTCTTGAGCTGGAGCCAGAGGATAAGCGCTGCGAGTCTCTCGCGTTCCCGAGAGAAGTGCACTGATGGAGAGCGAGCGGCTTTATTATAGATCACCGGGCGCGCGCACTCACTTTAATTTCAAAGGGTGACGTTGACGTCACCGCAGGTCCAAAGAAGTCTATAGAAAGGGAGAGCGCAACATTTCCTAGCCTTCATTCTTCCGCGAGAGGGCAAGTGAGGATTACGATGGTCATCAGAGTGTATATCGCCTCCTCCTCCGGGTCTGTCGCGGTGAGTAACATGTTTACATCGCGCATTTCAGAGTTGCGTGTTGTAAAACTGGAGACTACCAGGAATGACAACAAACGACAGCTAATTTTTATTCTTTGATCTGTAATTTTATAATCTATTCCATATAATAATTATGTTAAATAGATGTAAGAATGTCTTGCATAGATTTATATGAATAACTTTGCTTCATGATACATTTATTGCACTCAGTAAGGTTTTTGTGTGCACTCGAGTTACATATGAATATGTCAGTAAGAATACATTTTTGGCGTTTATTTTCAAGTAAGCCCGGGCCACTTCACGAACTTAGCCCATCCTGGAAAACCCACCCTCTCTTGCAAGCGATACCACGGTACAGCTTGAATCAAATGGCAGTAAACCATGAATCAATTATCCATGCCCATGTTCATGGTATTTACGTGGAACTCGAAGAATAATTTTCAAAAAAAAAAAAACACAAAGTAGGCCTATTACAATGGTATCAGGCTATAACTGTGGTACATTTTGGTATTTTACATGTACATTACATTTTAGTGCCAAGTGCACACCTATCTGTAAAACTGGGGCTGTTTTCAAGCCACACATTGCAGAACATTCTGGATAGATATAATTTATTGTGACTCTAAAATGTATTAGTTACATAACCACTGCCAAACTCAGTTCTGATCTATATATTCAGAAATGATTTCTATCAAATGCTTTTCAGTGGTTATGGTTTATGCTGTGTTTGAGATAATCCAAAACTGTTGTCCACCTCGGTGCACTGCAAACAGCCATAAAGCTTAGAGGTTGGACAAAGTGCATGTTTACAGTAAAAGCCAATCCCACTGCCAACTCCAATGCCACAATCACTGGCGTGCAGATCAGCTCGGTTTTAATCGCTCTGTTATACAGCCTGCAGGGAAAGCACAAGAAATGTCCTGATTCATTCAGAGCTGGGATTATATTTTAGCCTTTTAACAGGCTGGTCCAGTGACACTGATTTTTAGTTCTTTAAATGAGGAGATCACAGTCTCTAAACAGAGACTGGGAGGAGGGAGGGGCGACTGTATTCATATTTTCCTGCAATGTCATTCATTTGGTGTTTGATGGTTATCAGATGATGTTTGTACAGTGACTCACTGTGTATTTGACAGCTTTGATATGGAGATGAAGCATGTGTTTTTGGATGTTAGCGGATAGAGAGGCAAGTACAGTTCAGCACTGTAACCTAATAGTACCAGAATGAGGTAACAGCCTAAATGAGTTATGCACTGATTTCCGCTATCTCTTTATTTCTACAAGACCTGGATTGTTTTCCCAAAAAGAGCTATTTTTAAGTCTCTGTGGTCTCAGCATACACTGCTCTCATATAGGCAAACATCTCTTTTATGCTGACATTCTTCTAAGATGATCATTAGAAAAGAAAATGAAATGTTTCAGTTAATAACTGGCATGTGATGGGTGGACAGACTTGCAGTGTGTGTGTGTGTGTGTGTTCACTCAGTTTACATATGTGTTTGTTATGTAACTTGTTTTGTGTCAAGAGGATGTGAAGCAAGTGATGGCTGATGAAACCAATCTGTACTAAATGACGGCTGATTTTTGGATCAAATGAGTGAGGGTTAATATTTTTACTTACAGCTACACAAACACACGCTGATTCACATTAGCTCTCATAAGCTTTGGTCAGAGGGGGATTATAAAGGTCATACCCTGACTAACCTTTTCCACTCGTTACACTCATCCACCTCCAACCGTTGCACTTAACACATGCATGTGAAGGAGTGAGACTGAGAGCGCTCACTGAGTGATTTTCAGTCAGCTGAGCTTAATGGAGAGACAGGTTCGACAGTGATATAGGTTCGGTAAGTGTGTTAAGAAAGTCTGAGTGGTAAGAGTGCATTCAGCTCATTGATTCAAAACATTGATTCAAAACAGGATGACACACACTCATGGGATTTGTCTTTCTTTAAAAGCGCACCATCTTTTAATCGAACGTTTTACACATGCAAAAATTCTATGTAGTAAAAAAATGTTAAAAAGTAGAAAAAGGTAAAAAGGATGTACATTCAAAACCAAGTCATATCAGTAGCATAATAAATGTAATTTAAATGTAGCAGGTCGCCTCGTGATCACATGACAAACCAAACACTGTTATATCTCTGTAAACTATCCTGTAATTAGATATTAGTGTTTTATTGTTAACTAAAACTATGACATTTATTTTTGATAAAGCTGAAATACAATAAAATATAAATATTAAATGAAAATTTAAACTTAAAAGATTAACCATTAGTAATGTTGCCTTGGCAACTAACGGTAATAAATAAGTTTAAGTTGAAGCCACTGGTTTAGGTCACTGATCTATGACTAGATTCTCTAACCTCCTGAGACCCTGCTTCCTCATATGAGGACATTATATTTTAGTGAATTTCTCTGAGACTACATGCCACAGTTTTAAGACTGGATGTCCTGTACAGAGCACATTCAGGGCTTTTCAGAGATACTAAATGTTTGGATGTTTCACCATGACCACTCCCTCTCCTTGATCTTCAAAAATGTCTAATATTAATTTAGTGACACTCTTATGGAAATATGATAATATTTTGTAATTATCATTTAAATCTAACTAATTTTTAAACTGTGTGTTTTAAATCAACATCTCAGGAAAATGTTATGGGGTTTCAAATCAAAATATGACTTTCTGTTACGAAACAGGACGTTGATTTCATACATGTCCTCATATGTGGACACCGGGACTAAAAGCATGTTTATTACGCATTTTGGGAGACATAACAAATGAATATGGAAAGAAATTATATTTCCATATTCCTATGAAATATTACATATTATTATGAAAATCTTGTCAATTATTACTCCCATTATTACACTTCTTTTTTCATTACATGTTGCCCTAAAAACACATTAATATGCAAATTAGATTTAGTTTATAGATACATTGTATATAATGAGAAAACCCATTTATGGCCATTTTACACACATTTTGCATAAAGATATATCAAATCATTCTGTTATAACATAGTTGAGACTCATCTTTATACAAAGTTTAGTAAAAAAAAAAAATCCTGAAAACTAAAAAAATCAATTATTTTTGCCTATGCATGTTCATTCATGTCTTTTTATTTATTTATTTTTTTTTTAAATTGAGTCTCGATGTCCTCTACCAAGGACATAGCATAACTTATGAATGAAATATCATTTAAAAAAAATGGAAAAAAATTTTTATGCTCTAAACAATGTAATGACATGGAAAAAATAGTAATTTTTTCCTAAATTTTTTTTCAGGAGGTTAAGTGCTAAATTACTAAAACTAAAACTGAAATAAAACTAAAGCTAAATAGGAGTATTTTAAAATAAACTAATAAACATGACAAAAGCACATAACAAAATGACTAAAACTTAAATTAAAATCAAAAAGAAAAAAGGTAATTCAAAACATTAAGTTAGCAAAACATCAACAGAATTGCTGTGCATCCTTAATGAATGAATGAATCCGCGTTTTTGAATGAATTAGTTGAACAAATGATTCAACAACTCGCACACAAAGACAGGTGATTGGTTTTCCTTCCGGAACGAATCAGCGTTATTGAACGATTCGGTTGAATTAAGAAATGAGTCACTAAAAAAGACTGTCACTTGTCGCCACATACACATCTTACGATGTAACTTAATGATAGACAATATTTAAGTTTGTGATTATTTATTATCTTAACTAACAGGTGGTTGCAGACATAGAGAAGTTGAGTTCTTAAAATAAATCATATAGACAGAGAATGGCTATGGCTTCAGTGTTTTGTTTTGAGGATAAAACAATAGCTGCATTGTGTGGCTGCGCTGGTTCGACACAAGGCTAGAGCTGCTATTGTCCTGCTCTCTGTTTATCAGGCCAGAAGTTTTATAGAGCTTTTAAAAAGCACAGATAGGGCTTAATGTTTAATGGAGAGCTGCTCTACCTTTACAAAGAATCTCCCTCTCTTTCTTGCAGGCAAACGTGTGCATATGTGTGTGTGAGAGATATGTGATTCACTGATCAACCCATCACTGAGTATCAATCTTTATTCAGCTGTGCTTTCTGTGCACAGGTGTGTGTATGTGTGTGTTTAGTGAAAGAATTCATCTAAACAGCTCTGCATGCAGTGGCCGCCCAGCAACACGCTCTGCAAAGTCAGCAGAGAGAGACAAAGATAGGCAAAGCGAGGTAAGGTAAGGCAGGGGACTTTTTGTACTCCATCTGTCCTCCTCCATAATGTGGTTATGTCCAAATCCTCTCTCTCTGGACAACACACTTCAGTACTGCCAAACTAGGGTGTGTAGGTGTGTGTGTGTTTTTGTAAGTCAAGCCCTCTCAAACAGCTGTTGAAACTAGGCCTCATATACTGTAGTTAGGTGCGCAGACTGAAGAAGTATTAGTTCTGGAGCCTTTTGAGGGAAAATGCATGTATATAATCAACTAAAGGTATACAAAATGGCTTAATAGTTTAAAGATTTAAGGTTCTACACGCACATTTTTATTTTCATTTTTTGTCTTAAAGGGATAGTTAAGCCATAAATGAACATTCTGTCATTATTTACACACCAGTATTATTTTAGTACCATTGATACTGTACTACTTATACAACCAGATAAATAAATCAGATTTTATTTGTATGTTTTCTGTTTTGTTTTAATTTGTTTTGTTGCTTTTTTGTCATTTTATTAGTTTTTTAATATGTCTGTATAGTGTTTACTGATTTTTTTATTAAGTTTGTTTTTATTTTATTCAAGTTCATGTTTGTTTTATTTCAAGTAATGACTTTATGGTTTTAGTTTTAGTTCAATCTGTTTTCTTCTGTGAAACACAAAAGGTGATTTTTTTCATGTAATGAAAGGTTTGGAACAATGGTAAATTATGACCGAATTAACCCTTTAAGGTATTTTGTTAGCTCCAGATACATGGTTCTGACCTGCTTTTATAGCTAAAATGTGAAAATGTGTTCCAGTTTTAAAGTTCTTTAAATGTTAAAACTGAAGCATCAGTTAACTCTACTGTGTTGTTCTTTTGAGGAAGATGTTTATAAAAGGAATGTTATCATTTTGGAAGTCTATTCATCTCTGTTTGCCACTTCTTAATGCATTCATTAACTACAAGTGCTAGGAATTTACAGAAAGACATGTTTATTCTTTGGAAAATGTCCTTGGCATTGTTGCACTGGAATGAAACTATTGAGTTTTAAACAGTACAACGGAGAGCTGAGTGCAGAGGGTGACAGACATGTGTGTAAGATAAGGACAAAATGTTTATTTAATGTTAATATGGGGAAGGATTCAGAAACACAGGACACCAGACAAAGAACAGATGTTAAATAACCTTTTGACCACACAAATAGACACTCAAATGAAACATACACACAAAGTCTTTCATTGTTTTCTGTGTTAAATGCATAGTCATATTCTATAAAGTTTTAGGGATATTTTTAAGGTGTGTCTGAACTCCCAACTGTGTGTTTTACATTTGGTTTCAAATAAATCCCTTTTTGAAAATCAATACTCTCCTCCTACATCTGACTAATGGGAATTTCCATCTTCAAGTGCTTTCCATCTGTGTGTTTTCAGAAATCTATAACGGTATATTAATACTTTATACTTTTACTCATGACAACACAAAATGTTTCAAGGCTGAAAATTACAAGGTTGATGAGTCCAAAATTTGTTAATATCACTTTTAATTAGTAAATACCATTGCACCACATTATTTCCAATCAAAACTATATTTACTATTTTGCAATTCTGTAAAAATGCACAAAGCATTTTTGAATCAACTACATCGTATTTATATTTTATAAATATCAGTTAAATATTCAATAAAATATATTTTAAAAATATATAGTTAACATTAAAAGCAATAAATTGAAAAAAACAAAACAAATGCAAAATATTTAATTTTAAATTATTAACATGTATTTTGCATGACACAACAGAGACACAAACAGCAGTTTTTCATTAAGATTACACCACAACCACTTTTCAGTTGTGAATGAATAATTACTTATACACTCCGAAATGTT
Organism: Tor tambroides; assembly: GCA_021397915.2. Lineage (NCBI taxonomy): Eukaryota > Metazoa > Chordata > Actinopteri > Cypriniformes > Cyprinidae > Tor > Tor tambroides. The sequence continues at coordinate 55,665 of JAFVLL020016439.1, forward strand.
AATACTTAAGTTTGACAGTAGCCTTTAATAAGCTTGGTAACACAGATCATTTAATATCTATCACATATCATTGACCAGAGAACTCCATTGTGTGATTCCTCAGGTGAAGAAACATCAGCAGGCCATTGTGGGCTTTCTGGAGGCCAACCGGATCAGCTTCGAGGAGGTTGACATCACCATGCTGGAGGATCAGAGGCTCTGGATGTACCAGAACATTCCTGAGGAGAAACGACCTGAAAAGGGCAATCCTCTCCCCCCTCAGATCTTCAGTGGAGACCACTACTGCGGCGTGAGTCATCAATACTTTTCATTAGAAACTATGCTTGATACGTCAAACACTGGACAGGTGAAGCACCCTCTCCTATTAAAACATGTTCACTTAACCTGTTCAATAATCTTCTATCAGAAGCAAATTTATTGTTAGATACTTGCACATTGGTTATATCTTCATCAATATACCACAGAACTCAATTCATGCATATTAATTGGTTCTGTAAGACGTCTGAGGGATTCTGCTGAAGTAATACTCTGTTCCTCTCAGACACTTAAATCAATGATAAGCTAAAAGCTCTCTGTCTGGCCAATGAGTCCACATTGGGTTGGTTTGAGAGGATGTTTATTAAAAATCAATACATGTAAACAAAGATCCATGGTGTAAGCTGTGTGGCACCGTTCTCTTTTCCAGCCAATTACGTTCTAGTGTGGTGTTTATTGTGTTTTCTCTAGCCAATCACATTAAAGCATGAGATATGCCCTATATAAGGTTGTGAAAAGGGTAAGGCATTTTCATGCCTCTGTTCTTTCAAAAACAAATCTTAAAGTTTCAAAAAAGACATATTGCAGGCAAAGCACACCCTAATACTTACATTCACACCTTCACACTCTCTATTTATCAATTAGAGTTGTAGTGTAATATGCCACTGTGACTCTCTTGCCATAAATGGCTAAAGAATCAGAAAGACATTTATGAGTTTGAATCTTAATTTAGAAATGATTCATCACTTAACACTTGAGTTATGGTAAGGTTTGTATATTTTGTGCCTGACTCATGAAAGCATCTGGATTTTGCTGAGTGCCCAACTGATGTAATCTCACAATAATCCTGATTACTCTTAGACACCACCTCCAACAACTCTCTTAGCCAATCAGAAAAGTGGATCCGGCTCCTTCAAGTCACAGCGATTAACTGTTTCACACTAATGGAGGGCAAGACACATTTGAACTATCCTTGTGTATTTTTAAAAGAATGTATGACCGAGGTGCTTTTGTTTAATATGGAGAATTGTTCTGAATAAAGCTATATCATTAATAAACCATTTGATTTGAAGTCACTTGATTTTAGATTATGTTAATCGATGTTAAATGGCATAATTTATATAATCTGAATCAGCAGGTTCTCTTATTTAGTTTGGGTTGATATTTATGACAGATAAAATGACAATATTATATCCAATTTTAAAGACAACAGCACAAAAACAGTTACAGTTGCTAAAAAAAACCTCTCCTCAGTCATTATCATTCTATCATTTTGCAGGATTATGAAGATTTCTTCCAGTCTAAAGAGACGAACACAGTGTTCTCATTCCTCCGTTTGCCCCCTGTAAAGGTAAACAAACAAACTCCGGCTTGTCTTTTAATTACAAAAAAAGGAAAACGTTTTTTAAAACAAATAATAAAAGGTTAATAAAAACGTTTTCAGAAAATATATCTTGAATATATTTTATTTTTCCCTCCCCTTTTGGCTATTTATTTTCTTGTTTTATGCATTAACCATTAATTTTGTTAGATATTCTATGAAACACATTATACAGATTTCATAGTGGATGTTTAGATAGTTGTACTTAACAGCAAGATGAAAATATTGATTATTAAGATGCCTTTTTGTCATATTGAGTTACTGGCTCCACACTGGTTTAATGTGATATTATTATGGATTACAGAATAGGATTAACATCTAACTGAATTAAATTCTGTTCTCTGCAGGACTCTGAATCCTAGACTGTGTCATTGACATTCCCCTAGACTGAAACACTGTGGTTTTGCCTCCTTTTCCTGTGATGTAACGTTCGTCCCCTGGTCTGAAGCCCTCACTGCCAGCAATGCTTTTGCCAAACACACGCTGCCCTCCAGCTAACAAACTTCTCCTTATTCAAACACGGGGTGAACACATATGTTTTCTATGGCCTAATTAATTATTTATATGTGTTGCTGTTATGTTTCATTCATTGTGTTGCATGAAAAGCCTGTTCTGCTTTTTATAACGTGATACAGGGATAGAAAGTGAACTTATGTTTGTGTGCATAAGACTTATATTGTTAAGCTACACAAAGAGAATAATAAGTATGCAAGGTTGCATGTACACATCTCTTGCAAGTTGTTCTTTGTTAAGGAGCTCAAACAGACGGCCAAAAGGAAATGTAGGGAAACAGCAGAAGAATTTGGTATAATGTTGTCCTTTCCGCAGGCTTTGATCTATTTGTAAAAAGAAGTTCAGACCAAAAGCCAAGCAGCCTCAAAACAGGAAATAGAATCCTGACCTGAATTAAGATCTCAGCAGAACAGCACTGATCTGAGCTCAGTGCACAAAATGGCTCTTCAAAGCTTTTCTGAGTGTAAAACTGGTCCCGAATCAGTATTTGAACACCTTATGCTTTATTATTGGAATTTCACATCTCTTTTGTTCCTTCTGCTGGAAAACATTCTAAAGAACTCATATCTCAGTCTTTTCCTCTTTAATTGTGTGTTAAAGTGTGGTTTTCTTCTCAGGGGTATGTTAGCATGTAGCATGTAGCACACTGTGATGCCTCAACTTTCAGCTCACCCATTTATGTAATTTATATAGTGACTTATATCATACAAAGCTGGGGAGAATAGTTGGTTTACTCACAAAGTTGGTTTTGTGGAACATGTTTAATGTTTATACACAGTCTACTCTAGATTTTCTTCGACAATCTGCTGCCACAGTGAAAACCTCCCAAACAAAACAGAAACACTCCCAAACCTACATTCTCTGCATTTTCATTTACTCTTCATTGTGATATGCGCTTCTTGCTTCACTCTTCCCACCCGTTCATTAAATGATTCCACATGAATAAGCATGTATGTTTACACACACCATTCTCAGGACACAATTATGTTTTACGTATGTCTCACACAAACACACACACACACACACACACACACACACACATTCTGTAAAATGGAATTTTATGTATTAAATTACTGTTGTTTACTTTCATAATCTAAATGAACAATTTAAAAAACTAATTTTTAATAAAGCATATTCAAAAACTGCTTTAATGATGATTTCTTGTGTTTCTCAAGAGAGTCTCAATTTAGGCAAATATTGCATATAAAACAATATAAAACCAACTAGCATCCTACAATTAAAATTAATTTAAATATACATATATTTCTTTTTTTTCTTAAGCGTGCTGTGCTAGATTAATTGTCCAAATATAGTATAATGTGTGCATACTGTAACTTTTGAAGAAGTCCAGTCAGTGGAACACTCCAGATATCCCAGCATACCTTTGCATGTGGCACTTTTGCATTAGCTAGCATAAGAGGCTGATGTAGAGAGCGTGAGAAAATGTTGTTCCTCTATAAATAGATACAGATGTTTGCTACATGAGTTAAATACTAATAAAATGGACAGATACAGTGTTCAAATAACAAACATTTTGACATACAGGACAAAAGTCTTTAATAGGGGGTCCACAACCATTAGAGGGTCTGCTAATTATTAATATTTCAAACTACTTTTGTATAAATAAAAAACACAACCACTATATTAGTAAGTATATCACTATACTATATAAACAATAATATATTAGTGCATTTCAAAGCTAATTAAAAAGGTAAGGTTCAGGTAAAAACGTGTCCTCCAAATAAAATAGATTCTATGTTCAATCAGTGTCTCTATAACATACTACTGAAATAATTAAGAGAAAAGCTCGTGGATAATGAACTTAGTCACATTGTTTGAATTTATTTTAAATCTATCAGACTGTGAAAATTGTTCATCTGAATCTCTGCCAGTTTATTGTTTGCATGTGTTGAATTAACACCCCCCCCCCCCCCCCCCCAAAATTCTTTATTAAATTTTCCTGCATGGACCATCAAATCAACAGATAACAACACTGATTTTATTAAATTATCATTCCACGCTATTATACCCCAGTAAACACCTGCCTCAATCAATTAACTTCCCATGAAAAAGAAAACACAATCTTAAAATTCTAACAAACAGAACACTTTACAAGAGTCATTACCTTTTAATTTAAAAAATAATTCTACCTACATTCTCTTTTGATATATAAATGTAAATACTAATAATAGTGAATAGTAATTAAAATATTACAATTTAATTGAAATTAAATTTTGATAATGACATCAATTATGATTATGATTTTTAAAGATAAATCAGAGCAATGAAGGCCTAACATAACACTACCTGGAAACTATAATTAATAAGCTATTAAGCTACTTTTAAGAGGAATCACTGCTTAAAAACGCATCAGGTGGATTAAATGCACCTATTGTAACTCAATTTTAGGTATTCGAGACATCACTGCAACCTAGTGGCCAAATAAGGAAGGTGATACACTTGTAGAAACAATGTAGCAGAGATATGCTTGATAGAAAATATTTGTATTTTTATTTTTTAATGATGAAAAATGTGTGTTTTCTTAACATATATAATCTTAAAAAATACAAGGATTTAGTATAGTGTGCAAATAGTAGCTCAGAGTTTGAAGAATGCCTCTGGTTTCCCATCCTCCATTGCATCAGAAAACTTCTGATAGTCCTAAAAACACAAACACAGATGATAACCAGCTTTATGTAGTCTTTACAAATAAGAAATATGAGAAAGGCTGAATGTCCTTAAAAGCATTTACTGGTAAAGTACATCCAGACACACTGCATGTGTGGAATCTGAGCTGTGTGATTTCTTGCAGATTTGTAAACAGCGTGTACTGTTCTGAGCATCACAACGCAATCTCAAGATGTTCCCCAGAGTGGCAGACTATCTCAAGAAAGCACTGGTGCATTCCAAGCAGTGGAAACATCTATAGTCGATGGGAGTGTTTGAAAGGGTGTGTTTGAGTTTAGAAGAAACTGAACGAGCCTGAGAGGTCTCCTGTCCCTATATACAAACTCTTATGTTTCAAGTGTTGTTTGCACAGCAAAATTCATAGCATTAACATACACTACAAATAATTACGCCCTGTTTTGTATCTCTCAGTAATTGACTCAGCGTTTCAACATGCTTGTTGCAAAACCCAAACAGATACATTTAGTTCATTTTGAAGATGTCCGTGTTCTGTTTATGCTTTGACACATCATAGCCTGAACGTTATGTGCTTTTCCTAATAACCGCAAAAGACTTATTCTCAAGAAATGCTTCATATGTGAATTATGACTTAAGTGACTGAACTTAAGTCACATCATTTGATAGATTTAACATGGTTTAGTGTGTAATGCAAAATATTTCAGATTAAATTAATAAAAACATTCATTTGAATGCCAGCATGCAGCCTATCGGATTTTAGAAGATTAAATCAACTGACCATTTCTGACTTGAGGTTGATTTGATGCAGGTGAAACAGAAGCAATTTTTCTCTCTTGATCTACAGACCAGTATCAAAAACAAGGCTACTAGATGAGACTTACCCCACAGTATTTGTCTCCATTAAAGACCTGAGGGGGCATCGCCGAGGGGTTTCCCACTTTCTTCCTCATCTCCTCCTTTAAGTCTCCGCTTCCTGCAATGTCCACAGCAAAGTACTTGATCTTCTTGGCATCCAGAAAGTGCAGAATCTCAGACTGATGTTGCTTCACCTGAAGAAACAAACATGGAAAATAATGAACATTTGACAACTCACAATGAACTCTTTTAAGACATGTGACAAGAACAACTAGTTGTTTACTTCAGATTTCTTGTAATAACAATATTTTTCACCATTTAGGATTTTTTAAATCTTTCTGCAAACACAAACCTCTATAGAGTTAACTTCACTAATCTAATTTGACATAAGACTGTCTAGCATGTAAACACAAAAAATAGGTACTCTTAAAAATATCAGTTTACTGTATATCATCTAGTTTAATAAAGCAAGTATCAACTGCAAGACACATCCTGAGAAGTCAGAAATACAGATACACACCTCTCTAGAGCCACTCACACTGCTGTAATACACTGTGATGGACATCTTCTGAAAGTGTTAAAAGGTTTGTTGGGAATAAAAGTGGCTGGAGAAACAGACTGGTATTTCAGTAAATTGTTTGAACTTAGAGCCAACTCAAGGACCAGAAAAGCAAGTTTTGACAGTTCACCTGACAGCCCCACCTACCACAAGCACTCTCTCTCTCTCTCTCTCTCTCTCTCTCTCTCTCACACACACACACACACACACACACACACACACATACATACATCAAGACATCAGTGTGGCTTGCCTAAACTTGCATGGGGGGAATTTATACCGAGACTGCACATTAACGCATTGATTGAAGTGCGTACCAAAATGTATGATAATCTCACTGACACTAACGTTAGCTGGTTAAAAGTAAATATGGTTAATAAAATTCTGATTTTAAGAAAAGCTCTAATAATAATTTGTTCTCAGATACTTTTAAATTTTGTTATTCAATCCCTTTACAATTCAATAATAATTCAATTCATTTGTCCACATACGTTTTGGCGGCAATGGCTATCTAAAGGCTACTGACTGACTGACTGAGGCACAAAATGATGTACGGAGTAGACAGCACCACCTAGTGGTGGATTCAGATGTTTGTGCTATCGTCGTGGATTAGGCAGAAATATAAAACAGAAGTCTTAAAATGTTGTTGAGCAATTTATTTTCTAATAAATAATAAAAACAATAACAATAACACACAATAAGTTAACCGAAGGTCACAAAAAAGAGTTCCGCGTGGCTATCCATGCAGGCAGCGAAATGGACACCATCGGGGCCTTTTGCGCTTAAAACAATGTTGTCGACGCTATGACGTCCTCTTTACTCGCAGTCGGAGGGAAGGTAGGGCGAGTTTCTGTAATCTCTGATAGAATCGGTCTTAAATATTCAACATCCTACGTTTAAACTACTCAAAGGTGTGTCTTAAGGAACGGACATTAATATATCGATTATATTATGCCTTTATTTCAGAAATATATCCTCTCATCCATCGCTAATCTACAATGGCCGAGGAAGGGTGAGTGATTGTGTTCTCGCTATGCGAGTTACTTCTAGTGCTTCCATACTTCAGTATGCACTTACTGCTCAATATAAATGTAATAAGGAACGTGTACTGAATGGCTTTATTTAGCTGATTAAACTTGTTTTACTCATCCTAATGGTTAGGAACCATATAACTTCTTTACTTCTCATAGAGTAATAAAAACGGCATGTCTGAGTTCTATTTTCTATACAATGAAAGTAAACGGTGACCAAAAGCTGTCAATCTCCAAAAGAGGCGCAAAACTCTCTAATAGTAGCCCACATGATTATTTAATTATTCAACGTGTTTTGAAGCCATATGATAGTTTTCTGCCAGGTTTGGCTTAATTCAGGTTGTTCACTGAATACCTTGATAGATTCCTACTCGCTTTCAGTGTCCCAGAAAGAGAATATGTTTTAATGGTATTCTATATCTATGACCGTCTATATGCATATACATGTACATTTATACTGGTGCCACTAAATGAAGCCATACAGGGTTTAAATAGATTTCTAACCTCTAAATTAACTTAATGTCAGTCCTTGTGAGTGTATGACACCTTATAGCATTTAAGTTTTATATTGGATGGTGATTTCTTATGGTGACCTCGGCTATGATGAACTTTGAATCTTTAGTCGGATACCCCTTCACTCTAATCATGAGTGAGAGATCCAGTCTGAAAAGCCGCAGGTTTTTAAAAGCATGTGCGCACACCTGACTCTTTACACCCCAATAACATCCTTTTGTACAATTCTGACAGCATTACTGCTGGAGGTGTGATGGATGTCAACACCGCTCTGCCTGAAGTGCTGAAGACCGCACTCATCCACGACGGTCTGGCCCGCGGTATCCGTGAGGCCGCCAAGGCCCTCGACAAGTAAGAAGTGATGACTTTAATACTGGAAGATGTTGCTGCGTGTCTATGATGATAATTTGGCTCCCTCTACTGAAGTCTCTGAGGATAACTGCCATTCGTTACCCAATTTCTGTCTGAGATACTGTTGAAGTGATCGTCATACCTGTTGGAGGAGACTGAAGGCTCATCATGATCTTTCTTTGTTTGACAGGCGCCAGGCTCATCTTTGCGTGCTGGCAGCAAACTGTGATGAGCCCATGTACGTCAAGCTGGTGGAGGCTCTCTGTGCCGAGCATCAGATCAACCTCATCAAGGTGAGGAGAGGCTATGAGAACAATATTTAGTACAACATTATCAGGATTTATGGAAGCTTTATTTCAGCCATAAAATAGAGAAACTACCCAATTTCTGACTCTCACAATTGTTTTTACCATTTTGACTCTCAATCTCAATTGCAAGAGGACCGGAGAACAGTCTAAATTCTATGGGCTAATTTCCACCACAGAAAGAAAAATACATAAGGTGATTGCCCCCCCCCTCCCCCTCCCCCTCCCCCTCCCCCTCCCAAATTGCTAGGTATAAACTTGCAATTTGACAATTCCATGAAGTCGATTGCAATTGCAAAAGTAGAAAATTGTGGGAAGTCGCAATTACCTCTTATTTTTCCTGGCAGAAATAAGCTTCCATAGGATTTAAACTGTAGCTCATATCATTAAAATTTCTTATTACAAGTGATTTTATCCTATTTTTGAGCTATTACCTGCAATTGGACTTGAGGGTTTGTTTCCTGGCCCAGTGGTTTTTCAGTCCTGGTCCTGGAGACACATGGCACTACATATTTTATTTTCTTTATTGAATGCACCTGATTCCGAAAATCTCCTTAGGAGAGCCGTTTGCAAACTGAATTGCGTGGTTTAGATAAGGGGGACATATGAAATATGCAGTGCTCTGGGACTCCAGGAGCAGGATTTAAAAAAACCCTGTCCTGGTTGATAAAATGGCACTGATAGTGGTAACCAAGTCATATCTAGAGACCTGGTGGTGGGCTCTTGATTCAGACCACCCAGAAATATCTTAACTGCTGGAATTAGCTAAAGACTATTCTCATGGCTGGCAATACTCATGTTTGCTTCAGAAAATGTTGATCTACGTACTTTTTATTAGCCATTAAATTCTATGAAATTCCAAAATGCAAAGTGTTCTCTTGAGTATTGCCAAGAACTTTTTATTTGGGACTCATAAGCCCGATTTGAACTAAAACACTTTTAAGCAGCGATTTGGGTGTAGTCGTAAAATTATTACTGTCTCTGTGCTCTCTTGTAGGTTGATGACAATAAGAAGCTTGGTGAGTGGGTTGGTCTGTGCAAGATTGACAGAGAGGGCAAACCCCGCAAGGTGGTGGGCTGCAGCTGTGTAGTCATTAAGGTGGGTGTCTGACTGTAGTCCTGTTCGCACTCGAGTCTTTTTAATTTATTTCCTTACTTTAATTGAAAACATGCAGTAAAATACCTTGGATGTTACAATTAGTGTTTATTAAAAGAATATTAGGGCTTCAGATTTGGCTGTTTGAGCCAAGTCCAGTCCAGATGCTGGCTCTCCATGCCCTGTGTCTGGTTTTGAAATCTTGGCTAGATTGAGCGCCTGGACACGAGCCTCTTGGTCCTGTTTTGATTCTTGAGGTCCCTAGAAGGGCAACAAGCTAAATTTACTGAATAACAGGATGATGTATATTTTGTTTACTGTTGTAATTAGATTTGTCATGTCAGTTTTAAAACTGAACATGTTAAAGATTTAACATGCATCTAATGTTTTCATGTCTCTATCTGCAGGACTATGGCAAAGAGTCCCAGGCTAAGGACGTCATTGAGGAGTACTTCAAATCTAAGAAATAAGGCGCCAAATAAAAGATCTTTTGGAAATTTTACTTGGGTTTTTTTTTTTTTGTTTTGTTTTGTTTTTTTTACTATGGAAGTTGTAGCAATTCATGCAAGTGCTGAGTTAAATTCAGAAATGGTAGTTTTGTCTCAACCTATTTGGTATGGAGTTAATTTCAAACACTTGTCCAGCATTTTAAGGTACTTCAGTTAAGTTAAAGTACTTAATTTGGAGCTTTATGGAGTGCTAGGTCATAGAGAGATATATTATATATATATATATATATATATATATATATTATTTTTTTTTTTTTAGGTTTGGTTTAATTGAATCCTGGTGCGATTCTGAGACTGAGGTTCATTTGTATGAGTGAACGCTGCTATCCAGACCTTGGTGCGCACCAAACAACTGCAAATGATCTCGTGTGGTTCGACCGAGTACATGAATGCAGCACAAACCAAGGCATTTATTTGAAAAAAAAAAAAGTGTCATTTGGAGGTGCATTCCTTAAGAAAACTTAGCACTATGCCTGCTTATGGCTTTGCAACTAATGGTCAGTCAGAATGACCCCCTCTCCTCCTCCCTCCTCCTATACTTGACTTTTATTTCGCAGTTCTTTCCAACTGTCACGACTTCAACCAAAATCCAAATGAATGTTTCCTCAAAAAAAAAAAAAAATCTGGATTTCTTCAGAGGCACCAGTATTGGCAGCAGATTAAATGTTTTTTTTTTTTCAAAAACATTTAGAAAACAGACAACTCAAGAAAATCTCAAATGTTTACATTTCTTGTTTATCTACATACATTCTCAAAATAAAAACTGACACACAAAAACATCTTATAAGGCACAACAAATTATACACAGACTTTTTGCCAAAAACTTACAAAAAACAAAAAACGATACCATGTGAAAACACACAGCGTCCTTTAGTGTTTAATCTAGTTACTGTAAAATAATTTACATGAGTTGTGTCTATTCTAAATGATCCTTGATTAGAGTACAGCGCTTGAGTCGTTTAAGTGGAGATGAAGTCTACCATATAGACAGAGATACTGTAATTCCTGTAGATGAGTGAGGATATATGTGGTTTCAACTCACCTCATTCAGACATGAAATGCAGTGTGTGTGACGTAAGACCTTAGTAAGCTCTTTACAAGCCTGGTTTGACCATTAAAATCCCATTTTCCCTCATCCTAGTCTGTCCAAGTCTTCTTAAGACAGTGCAGAAATATCTTAAAAGCCAGAGTTTTCTTAAAAATAATCAAAAAGACAACAACAACAACATAAAAAGAGATTGCAGTGTACTCTTGTTCTTAAATAGTTGTACAAAAAAAGGCCTATGATACAGGTGTCGAGTGTTACAGGTACTCGAATTCCAGTGCTTGATGGAGGGCAAGCAGGTCAGAGTGGCTGGATATCCGCCAGAAGGGCATGTTGTGCTGTGGGGAGAAACAGACTGGCTATGAGTGCGTCTGATAACGGAAAATAACATTTGCTTCAATGCTTCTAGCATTATCCATGCAGGCAGGTTTTGTCTAATATTATTGTTTGTTATAGCTCAAGAGTTCTCTTCATTTCTGAAAATGAGGTGAGAGATCCAACAACCGGATCACACAGAGAAAAAAACTCATAATACAAAACAACAGCCTCTCGTTACTCACATTATTATAGTACAGAGGGTTTATAAAGAGTTTAGTAAAGCATTTACAAACACTTTTTGTATCAGATCAAAAACAGTAACACTTTACAAAAAGGTTAAATTTGTTAACAATTATACTTGTTTTTTTTTTTTAATTAACCATTTTTTACAGCATTTATTAATCTAGATAAAGGTTCATTTTAATTACACTACTGGTTATTGTTATAATACATTAATAATTTTTCATTTTTATAGCATTTATTTTTTATTATTAATTTAATGTTGTTTTACATATGTAGAATCTATTGCATTAATGTTAACAAATTGAAGTTTATTGTAAAGTGTAAATCTAAATAGTATGTATATACATTTATATATTAATTACTAATTTATCTTTAGAAAGTTATTTACTTTTTTGACTATTAACGACAATGATTTACAAATTTCAAATAAACCCTTTACAAATCCTTCAGCTTAGCACTCTAAAATCTTGCGAAATTAAAAATCGTTTGTAATTTGTAATTTAAGAATCAAAATGTAAATGTAATTTTTTTTGTTTGTTTTTGCCTGTTCAAAAGTTTGGGGTCTTTTAATGTTTTTGAATAAAGTCTCTTATGCTTATAACCTTATACGAAGGTTGCATCCATTTTTTTAAATCAAAAATACAGTAAAACAGTAATATTGTGAAATATTGTTACAGTTTCCTACTTTTTCCTTCGTACTCCAGTCTTTAGTGTCATATGATCCTTGAGAAATCATACTAATATGCTGATTTTCTGCTCAAGAAACATTTCTTTTTATTATTAATGTCGAAAACAGTTGTGCTGCTTTATATTCATTGTGGAAACTGCAACAGCAGAATACTTTGATAAATAGAAAGTTCAAAAGAACTGCAATTATTTGAAACGGGTATCTTTTGTAACAATGTATACAGTAAGTTTTTACTATCACCTTTGATCAATTGAATGCATCCTTGATGAACAAAGATTTCCAGAACCCAAACATTTGAACAGTATTGTACACTTTATAAACTTTGTTTAGAAATGCTGCAGAGTGGTTTCCTAGAACACAAGTATTTAACTGGGTCTTTAGGTTCAGCATCACAGCAGATCATCTACAGGAGGTTAACTTGACCCGAAGCTACGGGATGCTCGGAGAACCTCAGTTGAATAGCTCTGTTCTAGATGGCTTGGGATCTGAGAAAGAAAAGCTGGTCTCAGATGATCAGAGGGAAAAAGCAACCGCTACAGACATCCACACGGAAACTACAGATGAGGAAATAAATGAAGCGCACAAGCTGCCGATCAGTTTCATCTAAAGCTCTACAGCACACACAGGCAGGAAGTCCAATCTGAGAAGTCACACACTGCTTCCGGGTCACCTGCGGGTCGTTACCTTGGCAGCGGCCTGCTCCTCTTCTACACCATCCCCAATTACAACATACACTACCTTCCTGCCAAACCTCTGCATTACGCGCTCAAAGCAACTCTCTTTGCCTGCAACATAAACAAGGTGACAGGTCAGAGGCTTGGGGTCAGACGGGAGATTTTACCTGGCTGGCTGCATGCTCCTCATCGCGCCCATCGCCAATCACAACATACGTTATGTTAGTGCCAAACCTGGATACTATACGTTCAAAACAGCTCTCTTTACCTGCGGAAACAAGGCATAGATGTGAACCTTAACAAGCTCAGAACTCACCCGCTTCACGAACAAGCCGCATGATTATTGAGTATGATTATTTGAGCGCAGAAATAAAACTCTGTTTCAGTTTGAAGGTGAAAACGGCATGAATTCAAAGCGAGAGTCGCTCTTGCACACAGACAAACCCTGACCTCCCAAATATTTTGTTCTTGCTGTAACCATGGCAACGAGCATGTTCTGTAACTGTGTGGAATCGGGCTTTGGGTCAACAAGACAACTCCACGTTTTGGAGAAGTCACTCAAGATGGGATTTGAAACATAAGCCCCTCAGTCAAAAACTCACGCTTTATTCACAGCGGAGGAGCGAGTTCTGTCACATGATTGTCTGCTGCAAACTAAATGTTTATTATTGCTTAGAGAATTTTTGAATTGTTAGCATATAATTCAAAATAATAAACGCAAATAATATAATTTAGTAATAGAAAAATGTTCTGTTTATTATTTGTTAATATTATTTAAAAACAGGAAAAATTGATGCGCTATTGTTTAAATGCATTTCTGTCTTGCATTTTATCTCTGAAGATAAAATTATCTATCTATCTATCTATCTATCTAATAAATGTGGGTAGTGTAGTAACTTAAAAAGAAAAAAAATGTACAAATAAAATTGTATTTTATGGAAAAATAATTAAAATATTAATTAAATTAAATTCTTCTATTTTCTTTATTTAATCGAAATTCATTGTTATATATTTAAGTTTTAGTAATTATAGTTATAGAATCACTTGAACCAAATCACAAGGTCAGAGTTCAGGTTTACATTTAAAACTTGAAGAAAGCAGTTGTACTTTTATTTGTAAGCAATATATCAGATCAAATAGGGTGTTCCAGAACAGAGAGTGGAATAAACTCATTGTGAATGAAGACGGCTGTTTATAAAGAAGCGGAACGAAAGAATAATTTAACCCTGGAAGATGATGACAGATCCAATCAGAATCAATTCCACATGATCAGACAGAGTGAATGTGAACGTTATGACCAGGTCATCCTGATCTGTTTTGATTCATGATTTAATGCAACAATGGGAGCCAAAGCATGTTCCACACAGACTGAACTCTACATCACCCTTGATTGCAGAAATGAAATGAAATAAAACAGTTCAATGAAATGAAAATAAAGAGTTCAACACAATTTACATGATGAACTCGAGGCAAAGTCTGCTATATGGACTTGTATCTGAACTCACCTATTTTGGTTGCGCTGTAAATGTTTTCAATAGGAAACGCTGAGCCCAGGCTATACAACAGCACTTTAGCTAGCGCAGGTATTAACTGTGTCGTTGTCACCAAGACGTTAACACAGTTACTCCTGGGTAAGAGAGACAGAGATTGTGATTTTTTGCTGTGTGAAGCTATAGTCCTGACAAAGGCTGATGCTGCATGAAGAGACAGACCTGGAGCTGATGATCGACAGGGACTTGAGCGCAGAGGTCAGCCAGGAGTCCGTGAGAGCCTCAACTTCTGCCCTCAGCTGGAGCCATGCCTCCCTCTTAGCCGGTCCCAGCAACCCTGAAATAGATCATAAACAAAACGCCACTTTCATAAATATAGCGTATATTATGGCGTGAAACAGGGGTTACTAATGGGCACAATCTAGTTCATTAATTAGGCAAAATTTGAATGTTAAACCATGAAATTATTAAAACATCACTTTAAAAAAATAACAAGGATTTTACAACATTTAAGAGCATTTTATTAATAGAATGTATAAAAACACTGTATTTAGAATTAGACTGGGAAATCACTGCAGTTTTGATCATGTTTTGTCTTTAAAAAAAAACACACATCACGCTGCATTGTGGGACCCCAGATTGCTATAAAGTCATTTAATTAATTTAATCTGGGCATTGTTAATTCAAATCAAATCTAAAACTAAAGCTATTAAAAAGGAAAGCAAAAATTTGAAATGTTGCCTTGATAAACAACTAAAATAAAATAAGTTGAAGTACTAAAATTCTTATAACTGAAATAATAAATAACAAAAGAAACAACAAAAGAAAAAATGACAAATTAAAACAAAAATAAATATTTCATTCTAAATATGAATAAATACTAGGGAAGTCACAATTCTCAATGTAATATTAAATCGTTTGGTAAGATATCCACGGTTCAATACACGCTTAATGGCGTTTTTTGGGTTTTGCGTTTAAATCATTTCCGTGCATTTTATTTCTCTCAGAATTGGCTGTGTGTTGTCTAACAAAAGAGAACATTATAACTTGTTTCTACTTCACAACATTAGTCAAGTGTTCCTTTTGTAATCTGATGTGGCTTCTTATCACAGAATGGGACAGAAAATATATTCTATACTGTAATAAAGGCTATGTTGATTAGAAATGGCTTACAAATATACTTATATATATATATATATATATATATATATATATATATATATATAAAAATATACCATATATTGACGCAGGCAAGTGTTTATTGTCCTTGCATTTCATCATTTAAAACACTTTACATTATATCTTCTTTTTATTACAGCAATAGCTATGCCTTTATCCATATTAGGGATTTCCTGGAATGTCATCAGTCCTGTTACTTCTGTGATGCATATGTCGAGTTTCTGCATGAGGGCACCCTCTGGCGTCCAGTATGAATGAAACACACATTACACGTGTTTATAGCGCTCAGTAATGGCCATCCCTTATACAGGTGCATCTCAATAAATTAGAATGTCGTGGAAAAGTTCATTTATTTCAGTAATTCAACTCAAATTGTGAAACTCGTGTATTAAATAAATTCAGTGCACACAGACTGAAGTAGTTTAAGTCTTTGGTTCTTTTAATTGTGATGATTTAGGCTCACATTTAACAAAAACCCACCAATTCAATCTCAACAAATTAGAATACTTCATAAGACCAATAAAAAAAACATTTTTAGTGAATTGTTGGCCTTCTGGAAAGTATGTTCATTTACTGTATATGTACTCAATACTTGGTAGGGGCTCCTTTTGCTTTAATTACTGCCTCAATTCGGCGTGGCATGGAGGTGATCAGTTTGTGGCACTGCTGAGGTGGTATGGAAGCCCAGGTTTCTTTGACAGTGGCCTTCAGCTCATCTGCATTTTTTGGTCTCTTGTTTCTCATTTTCCTCTTGACAATACCCCATAGATTCTCTATGGGGTTCAGGTCTGGTGAGTTTGCTGGCCAGTCAAGCACACCAACACCATGGTCATTTAACCAACTTTTGGTGCTTTTGGCAGTGTGGGCAGGTGCCAAATCCTGCTGGAAAATGAAATCAGCATCTTTAAAAAGCTGGTCAGCAGAAGGAAGCATGAAGTGCTCCAAAATTTCTTGGTAAACGGGTGCAGTGACGTTGGTTTTCAAAAAACACAATGGACCAACACCAGCAGATGACATTGCACCCCAAATCATCACAGACTGTGAAAACTTAACACTGGACTTCATGCAACTTGGGCTATGAGCTTCTCCACCCTTCCTCCAGACTCTAGGACGTTGGTTTCCAAATGAAATACAAAACTTGCTCTCATCTGAAAAGAGGACTTTGGACCACTGGGCAACAGTCCAGTTCTTCTTCTCCTTAGCCCAGGTAAGACGCCTCTGACGTTGTCTGTGGTTCAGGAGTGGCTTAACAAGAGGAATACGACAACTGTAGCCAAATTCCTTGACACGTCTGTGTGTGGTGGCTCTTGATGCCTTGACCCCAGCCTTAGTCCATTCCTTGTGAAGTTCACCCAAATTCTTGAATCGATTTTGCTTGACCATCCTCATAAGGCTGCGGTTCTCTCGGTTAGTTGTTCATCTTTTTTTTCCACACTTTTTCCTTCCACTCAACTTTCTGTTAACATGCTTGGATACAGCACTCTGTGAACAGCCAGCTTCTTTGGCAATAAATGTTTGTGGCTTACCCTCCTTGTGAAGGGTGTCAATGATTGTCTTCTGGACAACTGTCAGATCAGCAGTCTTCCCCATGATTGTGTAGCCTAGTGAACCAAACTGAGAGACCATTTTGAAGGCTCAGGAAACCTTTGCAGGTGTTTTGAGTTGATTAGCTGATTGGCATGTCACCATACTCTTAATTTGTTGAGATAGTGAATTGGTGGGTTTTTGTTAAATGTGAACCTAAATCATCACAATTAAAAGAACCAAAGACTTAAACTACTTCAGTCTGTGTGCACTGAATTTATTTAATACACGAGTTTCACAATTTGAGTTGAATTACTGAAATAAATTAACTTTTCCACGACATTCTAATTTATTGAGATGCACCTGTAAATAGTATAATAGTGTATATAAATAATAATAAATAACACAGCTATGGAAATTTAGAATTATTCCTGTAAAAATGACTGTGAAAATATTTCAACTTGTAATCAGATCATACCTCCCACATTGTTTTTGTAAGTGCAGTACAACTCTTTGACTCTTCTGTATCGGAAAGCTAACTTCCTCATCCAGTCGACTCCGCCCCTAACACCTGTTGCTAGGCAAAGACTTGCGCTTGTTGCAGCTGCATGGAAGCCATCAGTTGCAAAACTGTAAGTACTGTTGATAATAACAATAACAATCTTGTTTTACGTACAAGTAAAATACATATTCAGGCATATTTTAAGACATATTTTAGGACTTTTTTTTGTTACAGCTGAATGAGTACAGGGTGTCTTTAAAAGAATAGTTTGAAATCAAAGTTTGGATACTGTGAAATCTATCAAATCATTCAGCTGATAAACTCACCTGAGGTCCTGTCCGTTATCATCTGAAGAGGCGTCGTCAATGTGCACCTGGTCACACTCCTATCCAAACACAGTGGGGTTACTATTGTTAACCAGCAGGGGGCCACACAGTCACATAAACACACTCTGACTGGAAAAAGACTGAGGAAACAATTAAGACAAATGGGACAAGAGGAGGGCAGTTTGCTTACCTCTAAATCATTGAAAAATAGATGTGTATCAGCAAGATTGAAGATCATCTCCTCCATTCTTAAACCAAGAGTCACAGCTAAAGGAGGATCCTGAGAATTCAAATGATAACTGTTAGGATATTTTTACTTTTTACTAACTATCATCATCATCACTAATAACAAATCTAACAGTTAAAATTTTCCCATCTGTTGTCATTATTTTTTTATTTTTTGACATTTTAAGGCATCATGGACACTCCTAATGCAGAGGCTATTCCAGAATTGTGGTAAATCCATTATGTTTGGCCATATTTTAAGACAGCTTTGAATTTATTGCAGAGAAGGCAATCCCAGAATGCACTGTGACAAGCTCAGCTCAGTAACTTTTCATCTAGATGGCAAATGGAGCCATAGTCAGTGTAAAGGCGGCTATAAATGTAAATGATTAAATATATGCAAAGAACAAGTTAAGACAGACAATAACCTTAACATGCAAACAGAAAAAATCAGTATGCAAAAATGATTACATCACTGCATCCATCAACAACATCATTTTGATTTTTTGTCATCTTTGATGACATTTTAAAAGCTGAAAATTCAGTGTAAGTCAATGAAAGAAGAACTAACAACATAACTTTAATTTTAACCCTCATATTGGAGTTCAAAAGATACTAAAGATACTAAAAGATAATTTTTTACTATAGAAAACAAACCCCAAATGTGCAGACTATCAAAATACACATCATTCTTTCTTTCTTTTTCTTTCTTTCTTTCTTTCTTTCTTTCAAGCGTTTTAAGCATTTGTTAAAACAGATATAACCAATTTTTAAATATTTATTACACAATACAACATCAATAGATTAGAAAAAAAAGATTACTGAAATTATCTATAAAAATAGAACTTTAACCAGAATATTTCAGGAATATCAATAAAATCTGTGATTATTAAGAGTGCAGGTTGTATTAGTGGTTAATTCTGCAGTTTTGGCTCGATATGAATATTTCAAATGTACATTTTGCTCAGTAAATAAAATGTTCCATGTTTCCATCAAATGATGACAGATACTACACTTGTCTCAGAACATCAGACGCTCTCACCCTTCAAACCACACACACACACACAGTGAAAGAACGAGAGAGGGGGAGGGCACCCAGCTGTAAAAATCATCATATGTGATGGAGTTTGTTGGCTCAGAGGTGATTGGCGGAGACAGCGAACGAGAATAGAAAAGCACACACACACACACACTAAGTTAATGGCGAAACTGACAGAGATTGGAAATGATGATTCAACTGTTTGAAAATGTTTAAACTTAATCTAAGCATACGTTAAAAAAAATAATTGAGGCAATTTTTTTTCAATCAAAATAAACAATTCAAGACACAATGGCGTAGAGCTGCTTTTCCCACTTGATTGATCTATAGATCGGTGTGTGCTGGCACTTGAGCTTGACAGCATGTGCAATGTATCTAACGAGAGTGCCTAAGAACGGAGGGTTTTCATCGTCACAGAGCCTGCAGAAATAGCCCCAGAGCCGCGAATAGCCGCAGCTGTCTCTATGTCTCTCACCAACTGAACGACAAGAAATGAGGGAAGGTGTCAGAAGATGTCTGACGCTTCACACTCCTTGAGTCTGGCCATCACAGTGCCTAATCTAACAAGTCTGTTATTCTGCGCTCTGCCTATGATAGAAGTGCACAGTTGTGGGAGTCTAATATTGGGTCAAGATTCAAAATTTATTATTGCTTTCTTGAGATATACACAAAAAAAAAAAGATTTTTCAAAGTTGTCAGTAAAAGATTATTAGAGTGTGTTTTACAAAAAAATACTATTTCCTTCTGTCTCCTTCAAAATTTCATGATTAATTCAATGTGGTACTTGTCATTTCTTTGTAATTATTTGTGAAATTCACTAGGAATTTCTGAGTGAAAAATGTAAATAGTAAATCCTACACCTTTTTTTTTTACTGTATGTGTGTTAGTTTTTAAAAGGAAAACCCCCCCAAAACGGTCCATTTACATGCACTTCTAAATGTTGCTAATTAACAAAAGGTGGCTCATTATGAAAACACAATTATAGAGTAAAACTGAACTGACGAGACACTTAAAATTAAGGTTATGATGTCAAATTGTAAACCAACACACAACACCAATTAAGCCACCAGAACACTGCCACACTGGCAGAAAGAAATCAGGGTAAGAGGCAAATTTGTGTGTACTGATCAGTTTTACTTAAAATACTTATGACTATTATCAGATAAAACAACACTAATTAAAGCATTTACATAACCTTACACATTGTCTGCTTTCTAAGAATAATCGGGAATCACAGGAAGATGCTCACTTTCATTATAGTGGAGGAAAGCATGTTTAATATGTGTGCATAGTATGTGTGTTTGCACTCACCTTGCCGTACTTCTGTGCATAGGAGCCTGTGAGGAGTGAGTGAAACACAATAATCGTCTCATCCAGATCCCAAACAAACACCCTCTGTAAAAACAGGCAGACACATGTTTGATCTCAGTAAACAAACAGTGATGACACACGGATTATGTAGTGAGAGTATGTTTATATTAGATGATGCAAGCATCTGCTTCAACTGTGTGTGCATTTGAGATTTACATCTAACTGTCTATACATACCTCAAGGTCACTGTCAGGTGGTGGGGAGGGGTTGTTCTTTCGGCCCCGCCCCCTTGCTTTAGCCCCACCCCCTCGGCAAGCCCGGTCCTCCATCTCCTTGATTGGCGTGGATGGGCTCTGCTCCGCCTCAAACTCACCTGCAAAAGAGAACCAAGAAACATTTATGACACACATCAAAGTTTCCTAAAACTTGCTCATTGGCTTGAATATGTATGCTTCTGCTGTAATCATGAACCTTTCAGTAGAGCTTCAAAAATTCACCCTAAGAGCCTGTTCACACCAAGGAGGATGACTATAAAGATAACGATAAAGATATAGTTATAAAAATAGTTCTCAATATTAAAGAATAGCAGAGTCCACACCACAGCTATAACAATAAAGGCACAGAGAAACGATATAGTTGGAATCACTTTCAGAATGATTTTTTCAAGCTGATGAAGGATACAAACTGGCACCCAATCAGAATCCCTCCTGCAATAACGAGCTCGAGAATTTAAAGCGGCAGACGAGCATGCGCTTGGAATAAACAGACGATACCGTCTGCTGGTGTGGATGCTAATATAGTTATCGTTCTTAGTGTGAACGGGGTTTAATACTTTATATGTCCTGTAAATCAAAGAAATAAAGATAATGATTTGCTGTCACAGTATTTCTTTTTAATCAGGATATTGTATACGTAGATCTAAAACAACAACGTTTGAGTTTGTACATTCTCATGTCTGTTTTTTATTTAACAAAAACCATGTTTTACATAAGTATTGAAAGTGGGAAATTGGCACATCTGATAGAACATAATGTTTGTGTGTCTATGCTTGTGAGCAAATTTACTGTAATGAACTCTGCTGTACTGCAGCCAAGCTAAATCACTGAGAAATGCAGCTTTAGGACCCCACTGAATTTTGGGCCTGCTGGACAAAACCCCCAATCACCATTGCTCTACTAACATAATCAACAACTACAGTACACGAAACCTTCGTGCCAAAAGCCTTGTAACAGAACATTCTAACATCCATTCTAACTTTCAACTGCGTCATTTGCTGCTCTATTGGAATGATTCACTTTAAACTACAATGGCAATGATCCCATTTTTGACAGATAAGAGACAACAGTAGAGATGTTTAGGAGGTAAAACTTGTTTTTTACACTTGCTGAAGCACACTGCCTGTGTAAAAGTTGCTTCCATGATGCTAGGGGTTTTTGCTAGATTCAAAACAAAGTGTTTTAAGGAGTTTTTAGCTCACTGCTATGCGATTGCTAGGATGTTCTGGGCGCTTACCTTGATTCAGGTCAGCCGCTTGTCCTGTCATGATGGGGGTGGAGTCTTGCAGCTGATAGGTGGAGACTGAACCTGTGCCGTCCAATGAGCTGTTAGATGTCATGTAGGAACCGTAGGAGGAGGTGGAGTAATACTGAGCATACTGATTCTGCCCAAAAGCTGTATAGGAGGGATATTCCTGCTACAAACGAACAAAATCAAAATAATAAATATTCATTTATTTATTCATCGATTACAAATATAAATCCAACTCAAAACCAAAATCTGACCAGAAAGAAGACAGGGTATTTTTAAGTGATATAAATATACATGATGCAATTAAATATAATTATGCAGTAAATGTAATTAACTTTTTTGTTGAACAAAACGGTGGTTTGATGTCACCTTTTACATTTTTGCTTGTTGTTTTAAATGTTTGAAGCCTGCTACTGAGGCATGTTGTCACAAAAGGTCAATGTATGTTCAATGAACTTTTTTTTTCTTGATCAGTAACAGTGGAAATGATCAATAGCTTTTTTTTGTAGCCAATGCACAGTAGATCTACCCTAAGAAATAAACACTGGAGTGTGACAACTTGCCCCATTCCCCTCTATAATTTAGTAAAATGTGGAAAGAACATAGGTTTTATGTTCTTCTTAAATGAATGAATAAGAAAGGGAGAGGGAGTTTATCAGGGGAATAATAAAGAGAAAAAAGATCAAGTAATAGGACTGGAACGTACAGATTTCTGGCTCATCCACACTGAGCTTTTTATCACTCCCTGATTTCTCTTGTATCTTTGAGAGAGTTTTACATGCGCAGACACTGACAGATCTCTTACGGGAGATGACTCTAAAACTGTCACTGACTCACTCTCTCAAGAACATGAACGCTGCAGTAAAATGCTCTCGGCGAAACTCCACTACTGCTTTCACTCTCTCATTTCATCCTAATTCCGCTTACTCCTTCATTTCAACCATCGCCAGAACCTCACTTTGTTTACACAGCTAAATTCATCAGTGGGAGTCTAAGTGTAGTTGGGTCCTTTTCTTTGGCAGCACTTTTAATCATAAAAGTTTAGGGAAACATTAAGTCCTAAAAGCATAAATTCTCTCAAATGAAGGATGGCGATCTGTTCTCTGAGGCCTGGGCTGTTTTAAAAAGACTCTGACGTTATTGGTGCATGTGTGTGTTCATCTATGCATGTGTGACCGTACCTGTTGTGTGGTGAAGTTGCCTGGATTGGAGTTGTTGGATGTGTAGAGACCAGGAGAGGTTGTGAAACCTGACCCTGCTGAGGGAGAGAAAAGCCAGTGTGAGTCAACGACTAACAGATCTCACCAAAAAAATGAAATACCCAAATAGTAAAATACTCAAACGTTAAAATACTATCCTTAATTACTATTATGTTGTTCCAAACCTGTATGCTGTTATTTCTTCTTCAGTACACAAACGCACACATTTTTTGAAGAATCCACACACAGTGCTAGCCATACAACCACAGTTTATAGGGACCAAAGGTTGTCAAGCATCAAAAAGGACAGGAAAGTGCAGAAAATGCATCATAAAAGTTTTTATAAGCCTTATTGTGCAATATATTCCAAGTCTTTTTGGAATTTTTTTAGTTTTAGTACTTTAATTTTATTACGTGCTTTTGTCATTTTTATTAGTTTTTGTTCTTTTCAAATCTTATTATTTGGATACAATTTATTTTTATTTCAGTTTTAGTTTTTATTTAATTTCAGTTAATTTCAGTTTCTCTAATATTATTATTTCAGCTTTATTTTAATTAACAAAATGTTTTTAATAGTTTTAGTCAGCAATAACAACACTGGTAATCACATCCACAATTCAAAATAATATGTTGCATTTAGTTTCTAGTTAGTACATATGTTAAAGCCAATCAAATGGCATCAAATTTGAATTACATGCAATCATATCTTTTCAAAAGTCTTGGAATATAGTGTTTAAGTCGTATGGACTACTTTTATTGCTTTTATGGTGTTTTTTTTTCAGATCCTGGCCACTATGAACTGTCGTTTTATGGCAAGAGCTACACAGCGTTTCTCAAAAAATGTTTAATTGTATGTGCCTTAAGCAATTAATAAATATATAATGTAAATACAGTTTTTTCATTTTTAGATGAACTGCTCCTTTAATTACTTAATTCTGACAAGTAATTAGTGGATCTTATAAGTGAGTTTTTTTGCATAACAACTGTACATTCTACAGTGTACAGCATTTGAGGCTGTGCAGCATTACTAATACTGTTACAGTCTCTTATACTTGGTTGGATAAACATACTCACCTGGCATCTGATAGGGTGAATATGCTGTCTGTCCAGGCTGAGGGGTGGTAAATCCAGGGCTATAGCTGAGCCCTGATTGGAGGGTTGATTGGGTTTGTGTCAGCCCTCCTTCTGTCTTTATGCCTGGCAACATCACCCCCAAATCTGTAGCTCAAGATCAAGAGAGTGGACCTGTCAGTCAAACTGGATTGATACTAAAGGCTCTTTCACATGAATCGCATATTCTGTTATAAATACTAGACTACATTATCATTAGTGCTGTCAATCGATTAAAAAAAATTAACTAATTAATCGCACATTTTTCTAAAATTAATCGCGATTAATTCCACCTAACATTAAAGTTTTTAAATATACTTTTATATTGCAATAATTTCACATTCAGTCTTCAAATGAACAATGTACAACAACATAAGACAGTATATTTTTTAATATTCCTTTAATGGCATCTTTTTTTATGATTGAAGGCCAGCATACTGATATCAATACTACTGATGTCTCTATAAAATAGTTTTTTCTCCTGAATATTTAACCATTGACTGTAGCCATTCAGCATTACAGTATAATTTAGAGCTATCAATTTTAACATTTATTAGACTTAACTTCTAATTTAAGTGAATTTGAAACAATCTTCACATGAACCTAATA
This sequence comes from Tor tambroides, assembly GCA_021397915.2. Taxonomy (NCBI): domain Eukaryota; kingdom Metazoa; phylum Chordata; class Actinopteri; order Cypriniformes; family Cyprinidae; genus Tor; species Tor tambroides. The sequence goes on from JAFVLL020016439.1 coordinate 80,687, forward strand.
AATGACATATTTAGCTACTTGTGCCCTTCAGCAGAAATATACAGAAAATGAATATAGTTACCAAACTCTAAATTCTAAATTAAATATAGATGAACCCCTTAAAGCTATAAAAGTTATTGATTTCCTCTTTTTTCTTTTGTTCTTGGGTTAATAGATATCACAGCAGCTAGTTATTAACTTATTTGCCTGCTATTGCTTTAAAACTACTGCTGAACGTGACGCGGATCTGACATGCAACTCTCTTTACCTTTTCCCACTTCAGGTCTTAAAGTCTCTGCTAATGAGCGGACGAGTTGAATCGGGTGTTTTAGATGAGGGAGACAGTGCTGGGGTGCCTCAGGACACAAGCTTTAATCGCCTTTTTGGTAACTTCATGCCTTAACTGACGGCATAACTAGGACATTGCATGCACAGTATCTTTTTTGACTCGCGCCTGGCGCGGAGGCGAGCGTGTCTGAAAACGTCTCCCGTTTGATGTGGTCATAAAGACGTTCTGCATCTAAATAAACGCAATCCTTTTCAAGAAAAGATACAGGCTACAGCGCTACGTTTCGTGCGTGTATTTGAAGAGCTAAAGGCCATATACGAGCACAGTATCTTTTCCGCGCTCGTTTGACTTGCGCCTGGTGCGGAGGCGAAGTTAGAAGTTCTGCATCTAAATAAACACAATCCTTTTCAAGAAAAAAAAGAGACAGAGGCAGCAGTTTATGAATGGGGTGGCCAACCCTAGCCCCGCCCCTGCGTTAATTGCGTTAAATATTTTTAACGCGTTAATCAGAAAAAAATTAATCGCATGCGTTAACGCGCTAATTTTGACACCACTAATTATCATCATCACACACTGAATAAACAACACACATATGTGTCATCCTTCAGCATGTAAGCGAAGGTAAAGGACCTACCATAGGTGGAGAGGCCGTAGGGTGGAGTAGTTTGAGAGTAGGGCGTGTAAACTGTCGACTGCTGCATGCTAGTGAACTGTGATTGGCCCGTGTAGGCCGACATGGGAGGAGCCACGGGAGTAGACAGGATGTGGGGGTAAGGCCTGCCAATCAAACACAAAATCAAAACATTCAGCTTTCATTTGATTAGATCAAGGGTCGGCTGCCTTTTTGACATCAACCGCCATAGTTAATTTGTCTGGTTCATCACTGTGTTGACCCCAGTCAAGATGGTTAGATGTTTTTGCATGTACATTTATAAATCAGAATGTGTCTGTGTCATACTTTGAGGGGTAGAGAGGAGGTGAATACTGGTGAGCCGGCCGAGGGCTGAATCCACTGCTGCTTATAACTACACAAAAAACAAAAGAAGAAAAATTAAAGAAATTACCTAGAGAGACTGAATCGGTATCACGCACAATGGCGCACACACACATACACTTTACTGGGATGTATCAGCAGTCAGTACTGCGTGTCAGTTGTCGTTGGACTGAATGTGTAATTTATTACATATCACAACCATAAAATAAAATGTGTGCTGGACTTCTTCCATTTGAAGTGATTTTGCCAAGAGCCTTCAATTTAAATCCACACACACATGCAGCTCAGAGTTTTGATTGACAGCTCACAGTCTTTCTCACCAGCTGGATTCAATTTAAGAAATAGCAGAAAAAAAGTAACAGGAACTATTCTCTCAAAAATCTTCTTTCTACATCAAAGAATGTCCTCGTTTCCTCCTCCTGCCTTCCCTCTCTTCCTCTTCTCTCCTTGAGATGCAAAATCAAAAACAAATTTTGGCGTTTGCTTGTCATAATTCCCTTCCTGAGTTGAAACGTTTCCCAGTCCCAATCATTTCAGTAAAACACAATTTCTGAGGCTTTTCTAATTATTTTTTTTTATTTTACATTTTATATATGTACACACAAGTATTTTTCTTAATCAGTGTTTTTGTCTTATTTGTCAGTAACATTTCTAAAGTACACACAGTGAAGTCATAGATATACTCTTTAGTCTATATAGATATTTTATAGATGTAGTCTCAAAACAAGCATTTATAGAGTATATATTTATTCAAGCCTAATTTTTTTTAAAATAAATTTATTACCAATGGGGTAAAAATATATGTTCATGTTTTGTTTTTTCATTAACTCAAAACCTTTTTATGCTTAACACAAGAACAATAAATATTAGGCCTATGTATGGGTTTTAAATTCCCTGAAAACAGGTCTGACTTACCTAGTACATCTTTTCTTAATAATACTTTTTACTGGAAAATGAGACAAGGATACAAGTTTTTTGCAGTGCATATAAACGAACATGCTGTTGTCTTCTCTATAGAGACATCACACTGTCAGCTCAAGCAAAGGCCTCAACCTTCTCTGCAGGGGAGCGCATGGACAGAGGGTTTCTCAGTCTTTGAGTGTGTGTGTTTGTGTGTGAGCACATTGATCTAAATAAAGAGTTTGTGGCTCTGATGACGTTAGCTCAAGGGCAGTACAAAGATTGAGGGCTCAGAGCTTTCAGCAAGTTCCCAAGTGGGATTACAGCAGGCATTCTGAATGCAGCACATGTGAGCGTGTGTGTGTGTGTGCGTGTGTGCGTGTGTGTGGATGTCTTACCTGACCCAGTGTAAGTGTCTAGCCCAGTGTCTCCCGCCGAGCTCACAGCCTCGCTGCTGTTCAGAGGTTCAGACTTAACTTAAGGAGAGGGACCAAGAAAGATATAAGGCATCCTGTCAGCTGTCAAACTCCTCTCAAACCTCTCAAACAAACTCTGAAAGTACTAAAGCAAACCCTCCAAAGCACTGTACCCAAACACTCACACACGTGCTATCATATATGTACACTCCACAAACACATGCAGTATACCATCGTTCTTCATACTTGGGGCAGTGGGCGGTGTACTGCAGCCCAGCAGCCAATCAGCCGTGTTTAGAATTGTCATGTTCTCTCCTGGGGGCGGAGTCAGATGTATAGTGGACTGTATTACCCAGACACTTAAATCACACTTAAAAACACTGAATGTCACTAGATTGCATTTATTGTACAGATTTGTTTATATTAATATTAAAAATAAATAAATAAATAAATAAATGCAATTTATAATAATATAATTTATATTCATATATAAATTATCATTTATATTTGTATAATCACATTACTATGAAATCATTTTTAAATAAATTATTTATAAATAAATATTTAAAAATATTTTCAACACTTTTCAAGCAAAACTATAAGTCATTTGTTAGGTTTTAAATATTAAAACAATAGCTAAAGTGTTCAAAATGAAGACAAAATGCACTCGGATATTTATTGGTTGTCAAACGTTTGTGAAAAAATGCCTTACATTAACTAAAAGTTGGTTAAAAGTAATTGCAGTTGAAATAGTTGAAAAAAAAAGAGATGTTAGTTCTGAGAAAACAGCATAAGTTTTTTACAAATCTCATTTTGATAGATGATATTTTGTTATCTAATACAATGAAATTCGTGAATTTTAAATGTGACTCAAGTGTCCAAATAATACATTCGGTGGCCACTGTAAAATGTAAGATTCTATGGAAAGTTCTTGTATAAGAACTGATAACATTTCACAAATAGCAAAGAATACAGCCATTACTGAAAAGTAAAAAGTTGATGAACTCCCATAGAATTCCTTTATAATGAAATTCACTTTCATTAAAACAAACATTTACCAATAGTACAGCTATCGTTCCTGGGGTTCCCATAATAAGAAATGACTTCATATAAATCATATAAAGTTTCCAAAATCATATTTTGCCACACTGAGTTTATGACAGCTCTGTCAAAGACGCATTTGCAGAAAAAACGTCTTGAATCTGTGTGTGTGTGTGTGTGTGTGTGTGTGTATGTGTGTGTGTGTGTGTGAGGGAGAAAGCGAAGTCCTCTAAAGTAAGATGAATGAGGCTTCACTGGCAGTGGGATTCACGTTGGGATGTGTGTGTGTGTGTGTGTGTGTGTGTGTGTGTGTGTGTGGGTGGTTGTGTGGGCGGCTTGTGTGTGTGTATGTGTGTGTGTGTGTGTGTGTGTGTGTGTGTGTGTGTGTGTGTGCGCATGGAGGGATTCAGTCTAGGCTGTGAGCTGATGAGGTAGACAGAGGAGAATGTTGAATATGTCGTTGTTTTGGCAGAAGCACAATCCCAATGTGTGTGTGTGAATGCGTGTGTATGTCAAGCTGTTAAAATCATTAGCTGAGCTCTAATCTAAATGATTTACTGAGTTCTGCTCCTTTTACTCTCTCAGTCTTCTGCTATTGTTTTATTCCGCTACATGTCAAAAACAGATGAGCTCACACACACAACACACACAGGGTCCCTTAACTTTACTACCTCTCTTGTGTACCGCACAGTCATAGCCATACATCAAACGCTCACTTGCTAGGGTGTTGAGAGTCTATTTAGCCATGTGTATGTTTGCCTAACGTTCTCTCTTAAAACGTTTGTTCAGCGTTTTCCTCAAGGAGAGAAAAGCGAGCGAGCGTGTGTTGACATCAGAGAGAAAATGAGAGTTTAAACGCAGGAAATAGTTTGCTGTGCACCAGGCTCTTGCTGAAACACGCACAGAGAAGTGCTGGAAAACGTTTCAGCACAAAGACGCTTGCACACATACACGCTTTCTTCTGTTTTAATTAGGCCTGTATGCAGCGTTTGACCTTTGAGGTTAGTGTGAGCTCAGAGCATCTCGAGACACAACATAGCCACTAATCTACCAAACCCGCTCTGGACGGCACCAAAACCACCAGAACAAGAAACACTTTATCCTTGTAATCCGAACATCACACACCACGACTGAACCCTGCTTTCACTTACAGCAAGAAACTCCACAGCGATGAACGTGGAGTGCATTGCGCTGTACTCAAAGCAATGCTTTGGTTGAAAGGCCCTATTTATCAGCTAATATGTCGCTCGCTCACTCATGTACGCTCCTAATTTCTTGCTTGCTTGCTCTTTGATTTGTCGTTCTTTCATACCTCCGGTTCCATTGGTCGTGATGTTGTTGCTGAGGATGTTTTTGTCCAGTTTGGACGTGCTGTCACTGCCACTGTTAACAGAGTGCTGTGGGTCTGTCAGATCCTGCATCTCCAAGGCCCTGCGACAGACAAAAATAGACGTTTAATACATTTACACTAACATTCAGAAGTCAGGGGTTGGTAAGAATTCTTAATATTTTTGAAAAAAGTCTCTTATGTTCCCGCAATTCTGCATTTATTTGATCGGAAACATGGTAAAAACAGTAATATTCTGAAATATTATTATAATTTAAAATAGCGGTTTTCTCTTTTAATATATTTTAAAATGTCATTCATTTCTGAGATGGCAAAGCTGAATCTTTAATGTATCCTTGCTAAATAAAAGTATTAATTTCTTTCAAAAATGAAAAATCTTACTGACCCCGAAATGACCGTAACACTTATTAACCAGAAAATGTGAGCAAAAACTGGCTCTGGCATTGAAAGAATGATAATATGACCCTCGTTCATGTGTCAAACCATCTGCTAAAGAAAACATCTGTCCCAACTTCTGCATCTTCTAAGAGTTTTTACCTCAAAAAGCTGGAAAGCAGTTTATCTAGGTCATGTTTATCTAGGATCTAGTTGTCTTTTCCTCCAGAATTCCATGTAGCGACACATATATGGAATATTTTTCACATTAACTCACACACATGAAAATATGAGGAACAAAACCACAATGTATCTTCATGTTACTATGTTAAACAACCTGCAGTGTGAATCAAAAACCGCTTAACGTTCTCATTGACATGAATATATATATATATATATATATATATATTTTTTTTTTTTATTATTATTATTTATTTGTTTATTTTTTATTTAATAAAACTACACAAAATACTATTGCATGCAGTAAGATTTTTTTTGTTGCATTTTGGCTAATGAAATATTGTTTATATGCAATATTGTTATATGAAGTAAATATATTTTATTTCAATATTATGTTAAATAATGAATACACATATACATATCATAACCACGTTTAACTGCACATGTTTTCTTTCCACCATATATATATATATTTTTTTTTCTTTTTTTTTTTTTAATAAAACTACACAAAATACTATTGTATGCAGTAAGATTTATTTAAATTTTTTTTGCATTTTGGCTAATGAAATGTTTATATGCAATATTGTTATATGAAGTAAATATATTTTATTTCAATATTATGTTAAATAACGAATACACATATACATATCATAACCAACATACATTTTAAGTGCATATGTTTTCTTTTCACCATACATACATATATATTATATATATTTAAGAAATTTGGTGTCAAATTATTATTTTTAGTATTCAGTATTCAATGCATTAATCCACTGAACTACAAAAATGCCATGCATAATAATTATACAAGAAGTTTAAAAAAAATTAGATAGTTTTGCATTGAAGCATTTAGCAGACACACTAATCCAGAGAACAAATGCACAAAGACAGCTCCTATAATAATGTAATTTCAAATAGAAACAGAGCTGCTCCCCTTACTCTGTTTATAGCATAAACATCTGCATGAAATTTCTGAACGCATCCCAAAGTACACAGAACTCTAACACACGTTTTATCCAGGTGAAGCTGTCTGCTTTACACCCACTCACACACAATGACTTTACCATCCCTCTTTCTTTATCTCTCCCTGTCTGTCTTTATGTATACAAAATCACTCACTCCCACAGTCCAGTGTCATTGGCACTCATAAATAATACCCTAAATGGATTCCAGGGGAGAATATGTGTGTGAATGTGTGTTCACTTTACCTGTTGTCTATTGGGTCTGGAGCATGGGAATCAGTGGTAGATTTCTTCACCTGTGCAAAGACCAGAGGAGACCACTGATGTATTAGTTTCTCATTAAGTGCATGAAGAGAACATTGCAGTCTCAGTCTGAGAGTGATTTTTCAGCTATTTGGCTCAATGTAATGACCTCACTCCCCATGATTTTTGAAGCTACTGTTTCCATTTCAGAATTATTTGCTCCATTGCAGATGCTGTCCACTGAATGAGGAGAATATGAATAACAAAAAACAAGTTGTAGAATGGAAAAAAAAATAAATAAATCACAATATACACTACTGTTTCCATAAAAATATCAAGAAGCATGACTGTTCTCAACACTGATAATAAGAAATGTTTTTTGAGCAATGGAGAACTGAGAAGAATGGAGTAATGGCTGCTGAAAAGCTTTACTATCAAAGGAATAAATTACATTTTAAAATACATTTACAAAATATATTTTAAAATCTGAAAGGATGATGAAAGTCACACCTACTAATATATATATTGTTATGTGAACCTACCATATTCAGCACATTAGTTTGATTCAATATTACGAGCTTACAACATCCTCTAACTTGTCAGTAATATAGATAGCAAAAATCTGTGCTTTATTCCCCCCCCCCCCCCCCCGACATAAAATACATTCTTTCCCATTCTGGCAGTTTATCTTGGTTCTTACTCTCTGTCATGCTCAACATTGCTCAATACTGAGTTAATAAAACCACGACTGCAACTTTCCTCTTTGAATTTGTCCTTGTGATCAACTCTCTCCAAATCCTCCGAGTTTATTTCTTTCTTACTGTCAAGGTCACCAGCCAAAACCGTGCCTTATTCCTACTACTTTATATTCATACAGAAACCTAACTTCATGTATATTTTTTCATGTTTTACATTTGAATATGTATATGAATATTAAAACACAATGTACTGTAAAACAAAAGGAAGGATCAAAGAGTGCCACAAGTCTATAAACTTCTCACAATCAATTTATATGGTTCACCCCTCCCAAAACTGCTCGTAGTCATCTGGGCCTTAATTGAAAACACACATGCAGACCTGTGTGCGAGCACGCATGCACATATACATGTGTGTGTCAGATGTAGCGTGTGCTTTTGGGGAGAATGTTTGGAGTGTGCAACCAGCAACTCATATTCACACACATACACTACCTTTGATAAGTTTGGGGTCAGTAAGATGTTTCAGTGTTTCTGAAAGAAGTCTCTTAAGCTCACCGAGGCTACATTTATTTGTTTAAAAATACAGTAAATACTTTGAAATATCATTAATTTAAAATAACTGTTTTCTAGTTGAATATATTTTAAAATGCAATTTATTCCTATGATGGCAAAGCTGAATTTTCAGCATCATAACTCTAGTCTTCAATATCACATGATCCTTCAGAAATCATTCTAATATAGCTTATATTTTGGTGGAAACGAAGAAGCATTTCCAGGAATTTTTTTGATGCATACACATTTCAAAAGGACAGCATTTATATTATATATGTCTTTACTATCACTGTTGATCAATATAATGCATCCTTGCTGAATAAAAGTATAACTTCTTACAAAAAACAAATCTTACTGACCCCAAACTTTTAAACAGCAGCATATATGCCGTACATGTGCGATTCGACAAATGACCTTGGAGCATTAAGCCTCCTCTCAGAAAAGTGCCTGTGGTTTAGGCTCATCTCTCTGGTTCTGGGTTTGGATTTGTGCTGAGTACAGACACACCCATTATGGTCTCCTCAAATTAGCCTGACACATTCAGGGACAGCAGGTGATCGGTCGATCGTACGCTGCTCTAAGCCTACTGTAAATCTCTCTCGGACTGTAACTACTTCCTTGTCCAGCAGCATCTGTGCTCTTAGAGCAGTTAATAGCGCGTTTGAGAGCAGCCCAGCAGGATCCAGCTCCCAATGAGGCCTGCTGGTGAACAATGATCTAAGACTGTTTAACTGTACGCCGTTTATAGATTTATGAAGTGAAATTAGTAATTATTTGGCAGACGGTTCCAAAAGCAACAAGCAAAGGTCACCTTGCTGAAAAAAAAAAAATTTTAAGCCAGTCCAAGCTGCTTTGCCAGTCCTGACTGGTTTAAGATTGTCTCAAAGATTTTTTTCTCTTGGCTAGTTAATTTTTACTTGCACTGACAACATTTTCAATGGTCCTTCCACAAAAGAATAATATATATATATATATATATATATGTGTATATATATATATATATATATATATATATATATATATATATATATATATTCGATGCTGGGTGCATTACTTACAAATTGTAATCCGTTACGGATTACATATTACATGACAAAAACTGTAGTTAGTAACGTAATCTAGGTTACTCATTTTAGGTAATGTATTCTGACTACTTTTTAGATTACTTTTTATCTAACTTGTTTTAAACTTACCATTCGTAATCTATAATTCATTTCATAACTGTTTCATACATATTGTTTTTCCCCCAAATGTAGAAGAATGAATCGCAAAGTTATTTATATGACATTTACATGACCATTCCATATAGTGAAAATTGTCAAGTCCAAATGGTATGACAGACCGTAGGATTTTTTGAAAAGTAACTTTAAAAGATAAAAAAGAAGAAAAATTAGGGAGAATTAATGAATTTTAAATAATTTCCTGACATTGTGTGAATATGTTATCATGTAATCCATAAAAAAGTAACTGTAATCTGATTATGAGCATTTTAAAATGTAATATAATCGAATTACAAGTACTTAATTTTTGGAATCTGATTATGTAATTCAGATTACATGTAATAAGTTACTACCCAGCACTGTATATATTACATTTTTTGTTTGGTTTTTATAAAAAAAAATTGCAATTGGAAATTATACAGATATAATATTTATTCATATATTCATGAACAAATATTTTTGCCAAAAATTATAGTATATGGTGCAAAACATCACTGTGTTGAGCTTGCTGAAGATGCTCTCCTGGCCTAACCAGGTGAAATGTGGCCAAGATTCCTCTAAAACAGTCAACAGACCACCATGACCAGGTTGAGAGACCAGCTAAGACAAGAAAACCAGTTTAGGCTGGTTTAAGGTGCTTATATGTGAAGTATTTGTAATTAGTTGTGAAATTTACTAGCAATTTTTGAGCGAAATTTGTTTCCACATTTTAAATGTAGCCAAAACATTTAATAAACAAGAATGCAAGGGCATTTCTGCTTACTTCTATATGCAGATTCCAGGCCTGCTTACGGGGACAGATGCTTCACACACACGCACGCACGCACCAACACACAGAAAACAGTCCCCCTTTTCTTGTTCTTTTTTTGTGCTTTCAGTATTGTTATCAGCGCTGTAACTTTATACTCTTCCTTTCACGTAAAATACATTGTTACCTGTGCCCCCACCCCTTCGCCCCCCAACACACACACACACACACACACACACACACACATTTCAGCATATGCCCCTGGGAGGTGTAAGATTATCTGATGTGTCCCCTCCCTGAAACACTCTTCTCTAAAGGTAGGGGAAGGCAATAGAGAGAGGAAGAGAGAAGAAGAAAAAGGAAATAGAAAAGAACAGAGAGTGTGTGACAGGGCTAAGGGCTGTATGTAATGCGCACACACACAACAAGCATGTTTTTCAGGGTATTCCGATCAGGTGACAGTTGTTTATGCCGTTATATTTTCTGAGAACATTCAAACTCCCTGCGGACACTGAAAATAAGAAATAGAAACTAAAATTAGAACGAGCACACACGGAACCTGTTCCTCTGGACCAGTCCATTCAAAATCCTTGTTCTCAATTAGAAACTAATAAATTCACATCAACAACATTGATTTTATATAATTTATGTAAATACTGTGAAAATGTAACATGGTAGTACATGCAATAAAACTCTCTCTCTCTGTATATAATTTAAATATAGCCTATGCACATATATTTATTTGGTACAATCCATCCACAAAAATTGCTGAATCTTACAGATTATTTTATATCTTAGTAATGCTTCCTTAATTAATTTACATACAAAATTGTGTAAAACACTCACATAAGAGTGAAGTTTTACCAGTATATCAGTAAAATTATTTTTCAAAATATAATTTAATATTAAATAAAACTTTTAAATTTTAAAAGTTATAAACAAAAGATTATTGGAGGATATTTTACAATCACTTCAGTCTTCAAAATTCACTTCCAATTTCACATTTAATTCAATGTGCTACTGTTTTTTATTATTTGTGAAATTTACTAGCAATTTCTGAGTGCAAAATGTTTATAAACACATTTTTTTTGTCAGTTTATACCACTGAAATTGTTTTGTTACGCATGGAGTGGGTCATGTGATGTTGAGATCACATGACCAGTCAAATACTGGTATCTTTATGTCAGCGACCTCCTGTTAGTGAACACTTTGAGTTAATATATTAAAATAAATTAAAAAATGACTGAATACAAACAATGCATTTCTGCAATGTCATTAGTAGATGCAAATTTTGGCATGATGCCTCCATTACACGCTATATCTGTTTAAAACTGTCATATCAGTCAAATATAAAATATAAAAATACAGCCATAGTCAGTCATACAGCAGCATTTTAGAACAAATATGTTTTTGATCAGTCCAAACCTCTAAAATGACCAGTTACGGCAGCAGCCCATATGTTGTACTGCTCCGTTTGCATGTCAACCTGGTGTATGAAATTGGAAAGGTAGCCTATATTCCGCCAGGGGAAAGGGGTCAGAGGGAAACTGGACACCAGGCCAAGCCCTATAGACAGACACACCTTCGCAGCTTTGAATGAGTGTGTATGTGTGTGTGTGTGTGTGTGTGTGTGTGTGTGTGTGTGTGTGTGTGTGTGCAACTACATGAGTGACGCTGTTTTTCTCTTCCA
>JAFVLL020016442.1:0-21889 GCA_021397915.2 Tor tambroides
GACGGCGATTGCAGGGAGGGTGGGACATTCGCTTTCAGTGCTATCAGGCTAAAGTTAGCATTTTCCGAGATCTCCAACGGCACCTTTAATGCTGAAACAATCGGTTGTTTGGAACTATTGGCTGCTCCATGACACGCTTTACTTCCACATTCCTAAGTTCCTATGGAAGCCTATGGGAGTGTCACAACTCAGTTTCTCAATACCAAGAAGTACGCAAAGTTCGGACTTGCATCCTCGGAAGTTCGGACTTCGCAAGTTCGACTCGGGAGTGTGAACTTCCGAGGACGGGAGGACACAAGTCCGGTAATTCTGCAAATGGAACAGCAGCGTACTTGATAACGTCAGTCAACTCGCCTAAGTTATCTACACTGTACACTGTAAAAACTAAAGGTGCCTCAAATATCCTTTTGAGTACTCAAGGAACTTCAAAATGTATTTTAAGTGCCTCAAAGCTCTTTTTCTCATAATAGGGTTCCTAGAGAAACCATTTCGGTCTTTGCAGTTCTTGCAGGAACTCATGAGATCCTTGAAGAACTTTGTTTTCGGTTCTGAGGTTCTGGAGTCACCCTTTCATTACACTGAGACCTCAGAGTGCTCTGGAGGTTCCTGGAGGAACTCAAATTTTAAAAATTGGTTATTGTAAGATCTGTTAACATTGAAGTGGTTCCTGGAAGATCTTACTTGTAAAAGCCAGCATCTGGAGGAACCTAGAGATTCCAGTGAGAGCAATAAAATATAACAGTGACCAGAAAATGTGATGTACATTTATTTATTAATTTATTTAATTTTTACTTCATTGGAATGGTACGAAACTTGGTGGATTTTGTAGCACTTGCTGTGTGAATACACAAGAAAATCACTGACATGATTAGAAAAGGCTAAATGGTCTTAAAAACTGTGAAACTTGTTTGCAGTCAGAAATGATCAGCAAAGGAAATTGATTTGAAATTGATTGAGAAATATAAAAAATATGAAAACGTAAAACAATTTTTGGGTGTAGAATACAAATAAGCCACAATGAAAAAAACAAAACAACAACAGACAAAAGACACAACCACACATGCTAAATATCATTATAATTAATAAAATATTATAAATGAGAACTTTAATTATTATAGAACGACTGAGATAATAATATTTTGTACCCTGACCTCATCCCAGAACTTTTTCAAATAAATAAATAAAACAATTGTAAAGTATATTTATTTCATGATTATTTTGTGGACAGCTGGGTGAAATGTGGCCTGAAATCTGGTACACATAATATTATGAGGGCATGTTTTGTCTTGGGTGACAGTTGGTTTTGTCAGTACAAGGGTGACCCCCAAGCAAACAACACCAGCTAGACCTTATTTAGCATTTTTAATTTTATGAATGCAATTATTTTGTCATCTGTTTCATACACTATTGTTTGAAATATTCAGCAGATTAATATAATGGAATTAATTGTGGTGTTGTCATTGCCATGAAACGTAGGCTATTACAGTCATAGTCTTTAAAAAAAGTTTATTAATAGGGTCTAATAAATAATAATAATAAAGAAGCACTAGCTCTCTGGCAATCTCGCGCACAACCAGGCTGCTCTCGCGCAAGAGCAGTTTCAAATGGTTACAAAGTAACGGCTCCTTTCCTCCACATAACAAGCGCTGCGCATGACTGTCCCTCGAAAGGTGAGTAAAGTCACCAAAATAAACAAACAAATTATATACTTTTTACGTAAAAATGCCTATACTTAGTCGCTTAATTATATGGTGTTTATATGATGTAATTGTATGGTGTTTATACTGTCTTAACCGCTAACATAGATTACTATTGTTTTAGCCGCGATACTAATGTAGCCTATCTAATGAATTTATGTGGGACGAAATAGGTTAACTTTTAAATCACAAACAGTGATTTTAGTCATCTTTTCTTATTATGTCAATGTTACGCCGTAGTTATTCGTTTGTTAAATATTTAACATTACGTGTAGCACAGATTGTGTCTATATAGTGGATTACTCAGTAAATATTAATCCATGACATTTAATATTTGGGCTATCATTACTATACATGTTTATCCTACTTAAATTTATTTTTGATTCATTCACACACGTACATAAAGTCTGCTTAAATCTTTTTTTTTCCTCTTCTCAGAACATCCAGTAGGCTATACGCTATTTCTCTGAATATCTCCAAGAGTCATTTGAGCAACGGTAAATGTAAGTATTTCTGGGCTTGGAAATAACGGAAACCGAAATCGCTCACTAGTTTACTCACTGGCGTATTCCTGACGTGTACAGTGCATTGTGCGTCGGAAAGCTGTCGCAGATCGATGGTATATTAATATAATAAGTAATATTTTTGCATAGGGCTCACTGACCAGCAATAAATGTGTTTATTTCCTAATCTGAAATAGACCTAAATGAAATTGTATCTGCCATATCTGCTATATTGACAGACTCTGCCAGTACTGCATGAAACACAAGCAGAAAATTATGTATGGATCAAATTTCATATACACTGTTACTTTTATTTGAAACAGACAACTACTTTCTTATTTATGTTTCCATTTTTATTATACAGAAATATGTTCTGCATATGCTTCATGAATATGGCTCAATAAAGAGCAGCTCTGAGAATCTGTTGTCCTTTTCATTTGTGTTTATCATTTTCTAAGTTAACTATTCTTTTTTAATTTACTTTTATAGGGACACCTCAAATGTGAGGCAGTGGAGAATTGATGATGTCTGTTGCTGGCTGACAAAAAATGACCTATCTGGACTTACTTCATCTTTTGAAGGTGTGTGAACAATGTGAACAATGACTATTTACAATTGCCCACTGTGCAACAAGAAGACATTTTATCTTATACATTTACTCAAACACATCAGACTATATCATCAGCATGAGCCTCATTTCCACATAACTTGTGGACTTAATGGATGCAGCCATACAAGTAGTTGTTTTACTTCATACCGCTCTCATGTTTTTCGTAAACATAAGGCACTGTTAAAACGGCATCATTCTGGCATCTACGGCATCTACCATGTGACTCAGTACAGACAGAAAAAATGATAAAGTCCTGCAACCTACTCATGAAGAATTAATTGAAGGTTTAAAAAAAAGCCTTTGCTTGTTCATCCTAAAAATTTGAGAAAAACATACAGTGCCAGCAGTTGTACAGAAAAGTGTTGTTGAAGATCTCGGGACAGTATGTGATACATTCATCACACACTACAAAGAAGCCATCAGTTTTCACCTGACAAATAATCAAATACATATTGAAGATGACCATGAGCTCCAGGTTTTGCTAGATAATGGCATGTTCTTTGAGCAGTGCATTAGGAGCATTAGTTCTGAATGGATGCTGGAACAATACTGTGTCCAGGAGCTGGATATGATACAGCCCATTGAGATATGTCTTGATAAACAAGAGAATGGAAAAATAATTTCATTCCAGTACATTCCTCTGCTTACTTTGCTGCAAAAGCTTGCAAAGAACAAAGATGTCTGGGCTGCTCTCAATAGAGCCCAGTCTGCAAATGATGAAATTCTCACAGATTTCACAGATGGTGAGATGTTTAAATCAAACAGAAACATGACCTTTCACAGCTTACGTCTCCATTTTTATGTGGATGAATCTGAAGTGGTCAATCCACTTGGCTCAAAAAGAGGAAGACACAAACTAACCGCTGTCTATTTCAAGCTTGGAAATCTGGACCACAAGGACACATCCAAGCTACAAAACATTTATTTGTCCACTTTGGTCCACCATCGTTTCCTCAAAAATGAACTCACATCTTATGCCGAAGTACTTCAGCCCCTTATTACTGATCTTGCAATGTTGGAAACTACTGGGCTCATGTTGTCATGTGATGGAGAAAGCAGGTTGTTTAATGGTACAGTAGCATCTGTATCAGCAGACAACCTTTCTGCTCACGCTGTGGCAGGACTCACCAGGAGTTTTTCAACTGGAAGAGTTTGCCGATTTTGTCTGACAACTGCAAATGACATCAAGGCTAAATTCACAGAGGAGGAGTTCACCCTGAGAAATGCTGTCAATTACAGGTATCATCTTAATGCTGTTGAAGAAGATCCAGCAAACTCATCAGTCTATGGGATCACCAATGCCTGTTGCCTTTCAAAGCTCAATCATGTGCCCTCTCCAATATTACACCTCTTCCCACCAGACATTATGCACGATTTCCATGAAGGAATCCTACCAATGGTCCTTAGTCGAAGTATTTCCCAGTGGCTAAAAAATAAATACTTTGCCCTAAGTGATTTAAATTATGAAATTGAGAACCTTCCCTATGGCAAAAACGATGTGAAATCAAAGCCTGTGCCACTGTCAGATAGAGCACTCAAAAGTGGCCGTTTGGGAGGCAGTGCCATGCAGAATCTTACCCTTTTTCGATTACTGCCTTTCATGATTGGTGAACAAATTCCAGAAACTGACTGTTTATGGAAGCTTTACCTTCTTCTTCAGGAGATAGTGGACATTGTCATTGCTCCTGAAATAAGAAGATCTTGGATTCCATATCTATCAGAGAGGATAGTTGAGTTTTTGACCACATTCAATCAACATTTTCCTGGCAAAATCACCCCAAAAATGCATTATCTGCTCCATTATCCAAGGTTAATCCTATTGTATGGTCCCCTGGCGCATCTGTCCTGTCTCCGCTTTGAGGCAAAACGCCAATATTTTAAAAGAGTGGCCACAGTTCTCGGGAACTTCAAAAACATCACAAAGACTCTTGCCAGAAGACATCAGTTTAGACAGTGCTGGGAACAATCAGATACTGATTGCCTAGGTATCACTGATGAAACTGCAGACACACAAAATATTCCAGTGCAGGCTATACCAACTGATGTCCGTGAAGCCTTAATGTCTCAAACACACTCTGTGCCTGTCACTGTCAGTAAAACCACATACATCTGTGTAAACAATGTGGCATACCATGTGGGAGACTACATCATTGTTAACACAGCACATACAGAAGAGATACCTGTGTTCATGGAGATACGGGGACTATGCAGTGTTAATCAGACTTGGCTTTTGTGTGGGAAACTCTTCACACCTTCCCACTTCGACAGTCATCTGTACACATATGTTGTTGAGGAGAAGTGTCAGTGGACTGTTGTAAAACCTGGAGAGGAGATTGGCTACCACTGCCTTGATGGTTACAGGAAATCAGATGGGCAGATATCACTACCACTTAGACACTGGATTACAGTCAGTTCCTCTTCTTAATAGTTATTTTTTTCGTATATTTAGGGGTCCAAGCACAGAGTATCCCTATTGGATTTTCTTCTTATAATTATTATTATTCTTTTTCTACTCTAAAATTATCTGTGCATCTTTTATTAAGTCATAAAGATACCAGACTCTGGCGTGTAGACACACAACTGTCACACCATGTGGCTCTATAATAAGCGCTGTTGCATTTTGGACCATGTCTCTGGAACCTTAAGTGCTAAAATCAAAATTGTCTTTCAATTTTTTTGCCTATGACTCCTTAAAGGGAAAGTTCACCCAAAAATGAAAATTCTGTTTTCTAATTACCCTCTTGTCGTTCCAAACTTGTAAGACCTTTGTTAATTTTTTATTTGGAACACAAATTAAAATATAAGTATCACGACGCATGCACATGCTTTGATCTGTGCGTAAACAACACATGTGCTTGGAGCTGATTTGCTGCACCTTTTTTGCATGCAGATGAAAGCACAAGCATGTGTCATGATGCTCTCCAAAATGACTCCAGGTTGAAACGGAGGAGAAGAATTGTTGAACAAAGTCGTTATTTTTGTTTTCTTTGCACACAAAAAGTATTCTCGTAGTTTCGTAAAATTACGGTTGAAGCACTGATGTCACATGGATTCTTTTAACAATGTCCTTGCTACGTTTCTGGGCCTTGATCGTGTTAGGACCCTTGCTATCTTTGGAGGGTCAGAGAGCTCTCGGATTTCATCAAAAATATCTTAATTTGTTTTCTGAAGATGGACGAAGGTCTTACAGGTTTGGAACGACATGGGGGTGAGTAATCAATGACAATTTTCATTTTTGGGTGAACTATCCCTTTAATTGATGCTCTACAAATAAACTGAGGCTGGATAATGAAGCTGAAACACTGGCCAATATAGTGGTAGAGATTTTGCTACAGTCATGTGAAAAAGAAAGGACACCCCATTGAATTCCATGGTTTTCTGTATCGGGACATAATAAACAATCATCTGGTCCTTGGCAGGTCTTAAATTTTGGAAAATAAAACCACAGATGAATAACAACACATGACATATTACACTGTGTCATTATTTATTGAGCAAAAATAAAGACAATTTGGAAAAGCTATGTGTAACAAACTAAGGACATGTATGATTCAGCTGCTTGTAGATCCACTTTTAGCAGCAATAACTTGATGGCAGCAACAATTGCTTCTCTATGATCATTGCTGATGTCTTTCCTTTTTGGCATTGTGTTAGCACACGTCTGAAAACTCCAGACCAGCAAACTGCCAATCCAATAGGATGTTCTTTCTTTTTCACATGACTGTATATGCACAGCAAGTTGGCCTGTAAGACAGTTGTGGCCTAATAGTTAGAGAAATGGACTTGTAACTCGAAGGTCATGGGTTTGAGCCTCAGTACCGGCAGGAAATGTAGGTGGGGAGAGTGAATGAATAGACCTCTCTTCCACCTTCAATCCCCATGACTTGAGCAAGGCATCTAATCCCTGACTGCTCCCCAGGCACTGCAGTAAAAATTTCAAAATCTGCCCTGGATATGTGATCAATACTCACTGCTGAGTGTGTGCACTTGGATGGGTGAAATGCAGAGCACAAATTCCAAGTATGGGTTACAATACTTGACTGCACATCACATCCCTTTAACTATTGAGGCAAGAGGAAGCTATTCTGAAAGGCATGGGTACTAACCTTGGCTTTATTAAAAAAAACTTGATCAACTTTTGGACTCTCCTGTTTCCACCAAAACCATTAGTCAGGAGCTCCACAGAGTAATTATTCATGGTTGGTCTGCAACAGGCAAACTTATGGTCGCGTGTGTCAGTGTCAAACATCAGTTTCAATGGTGCCAGCAGTGCATATCTTAGACTGTGGACAATGTGAAGTTGAAAGTTGTTCTCTGATGAGTCCATATTCACCATCTTTCCCACATCTGCGCTATGGTGTGGAGAAGCCCCAAAGAGCTTACCACCTTTACCCATAGCTAAGCATGGGGGTGGATCAGTGATGCTTTGGGCTGCAATACCATGGCATTTCCTTTGGCCCACTACTCGTGCTACATGGGCGCATCATCAAGGACTACCAATCCATTCTGGATGACCATGTGATTCAGATATTTTACCCTGAAGATGGTGCCATGTATCAGGATGATAATGCATCAATACACACAGCAAGAAAGAGTGATTTGATGAACATGAAAGTGACACATCCCAAAGACATGCAGGTTAGGTCAACTGAAGATTTTAAATTGCCCCCCTCCCCAACTTGTGTGCAAGATAAGACTTGTGTATGGATCGACTTGTGTATGGATTAACTGGTTCTCGCCATGAATATAGCCGTAGATGCTGGAATGGCGTCAAGAAGATAAACAAACAAACAAACAAACAAACAAACATGATGATGCTCTATTGGCTGTAAAAGGAGGACATACACCCTACTTTTTCTGTGTTTCAGTGTCATTGCCCAACCCATGTATATCTCTATTGTGGGCATGGCCAATAATGACTAAATGGCCTCTCTTGTAAACGCAGTGTCCAAACTTCACAAAACATGGCACACATGGACAACAAGACATTCTGAGTAAACTGAGTTTTGAGAATTTTTTTATGTTCAGGGATCTAAAAGCAATTTTTTTTTTTGATTTGTATTATTTTTGATAAAAGACAGCCATATCACTGTGTGGTCTACATGAGTCTTTGGTGCTTGGACCCCACTAATTGCCACTTGTTTCTGTTTACATGTCAGAATGCTGTAAATGTTAATATTAATTTCTTGATATAACAATTTTGTCTTCTCTCTTGTAGAAGACCAAATAGATGGAGAAACATTATTGGCACTAAATGAGAGGATGGTGGAGCAATTAGTGCTAATAATCAAAGAATTAAATTCATTCGTCTCATGGACAACCTTAATATTATCAATAGTATAGACAAGAATCATGGGTATGTAAATTTAAGTAAAATCTGAAATTCAAGTTCTCAACTTAATAATGATATATGATGATCACTGATAGTCTTTCCTTAATTCACAGATACGGGGATCGACACAGACAAGGAGATCTTCAGGAGCACACTGACCACAGAGAAGGACGATCTGAAGGAGGAGGAGAACACAAGGAGCAGAAACAGGAGGTAAGGATAACAGGTAAGTAGTAATCTTGCATATACTCAGCTAGAGTCTTGCCAGAGTTGGGTCCACGTAGTCGGTACGAGATCGGACGCTGGAGTGAGTGTGGAGTGTGCTTAAGTAGGTGGTTAGATGACTGTGGTGATGAGGTGCAGGTGCTCGTGATTAGAATTCAGGTGATGCAGATCGTTGTGATTGTCTGATGGGGGAGCCTGGCCGATCTGTGACATAACCTTTGTCTTAGAGTCCCACAAACTGTGCATTTTTTCCCTTTTTGACCCATGAAACATGCAAAATTTACTAAGTTGTCAGAACCTGGATAAATAATTCACCTCTGATTTCTTTTCTTTTAAGATTTTGCCATGGAAATATGCAGTTTTTGTTGTTGTTTGTTTCTTTTTTTGAGTAAATTTCTGTCGAGGTTTATAACGTCATCACCGCACCACTCTATAGTGCTTACAAAGCAGAAGAGTAACACTGTTTTACTTACCGACGCTTTGAGCCACAACCCCTTTGTTAAGCCAATTGGGCAGAGACTGTTGAATGAGTCATATTCTTCTTTAATGCAGGAGTGCAGTGGGGTGAGCGAAGAATGTGTTCACGATGTTTTCAGGCTCAGTAGCCAAGTTCAGTCCAATCAGCCCATGAGGAGTCTTTCACAAGGGGCAGGCTCTGACATGGATGAAATCAGAGCTCTTTGTCAGTCTCACTGCAGTTGGACAGATGGAGCAGAGTCCAGAGCCCTTCATTTAGTCCATCATGTTCAGAAGATTTCTGGTTGCCAGGAAACCTTATCAGTGTTCTCTGCCCAGGAGCTTAGGCGAAGCCAACAGGAAGACCCAACAATAGCCAAAGTGTTGTCATTTTTTATTAAACAGAGACGTCCATCAAGAAGAGAAAGACATGGTGCCATTGCACAAGTGCTGAGACTGTTAAAACAGTGGAATAAGCTGGAAATTAGAGATGATGTGATGTACAGAGTGACGAAAGATCCTTTGTCTAAGAAAAGATTCCAGTATGTGCTGCCTGGTAGTCTAAAGAACAAAGCTCTGTCTGGTATCCATGATCTTGCAGGTCATCAAGGGCAGGACCGCACTCTTTCACTTGCAAGACAGCTGTTTTATTGGCCTGATATGGAAAAGAACATCAGAGAATATGTGAAATGCTGTCAGAAGTGTGTCTTTGCAAAGACAACAGAACCTGCTGCTCATGCCCCTATAAAGAACATTAAGAGCTCAGCCCCGATGGAGTTGGTGTGCATAGATTTCAATGGTGGCACTGAGCGCTTTAATAGAACATTGGGTAGCATGCTTCGATCACTCCCCTTGAAAGCAAAGCACCAATGGCCACAGCAGATCCAACCCCTCACATTTGCCTACAATGCGACCGTGCACGAAACCACAGGTTATGCATGCTTCTTTCTGATGTTCGGCTGCATACCCAGACTTCCAGTTGACATCATGTTCAACCAGGCACTTGATAACCCTGAAGTTGCCGATTATGACTCTTATGCCAAGTCCTTGAAAAATGCTATGCATATTGCTCAGAAGCATTCATCTGTCAAGCAACAAGATCAAGCTCATCAGTACAACAAACATGTGAAAGGCACTCACTTGTCAGTGGGAGATTGAGTATTGGTCGCTAACAAGTCAGAACGGGGAAAAAGGAAGTTAGCCGATAAATGGGAGGACGGGGAGTTCACTGTTGTTGATGTGAATCCTGACATCCATGTTTATAAGATTAAGGATGCAACAGGGCGCACGAAAGTTGTACATAGGAATCTTTTGCTGGAAGTGAATTTCTTGCACATTCCTGGTATTGATGAAGGGTCGAGTTCCAGTGAACCTGATCAGCCGTTGATCTTTGTAGAGTCTGATCGGAATGATGGAGTGGATCAGGCAATAATGCCAAGTCAGCCCAACATACCAGACTTGTACGACTCAAACAGAGAGATGTCAACTGTTTCGTCCACTGAGAGTTCATTCCAGTATTCCTTTGATCATTCAGATGAATCAGCACTCAGTCCTGTTGCTGACACGACCGTACTTGGTGACTTAGTACCCTCTCTTCGTTCAGATGTGGTAGACACAGTGAATACGGACACCAACCAATATTCTGGTGCTGCCGATGAATTGTCTTCAGTCAACAGACATGCACAACATTCAGATGAAATTGCAAAAAACTTACCTCCCTCTCCTGACTTACTCTGCACTGATTCATCACTGCAGGCTGATGCACATGCACATGCCGGCACCTATTAAAACAAGAGCTGGGAGAATAGTTAAATTGATTGACTGAATCTATGGTGCAGATACCAGTTTTAAGAGTTCAAGAGGTTTAAACTGAGTATTGATTGCAGAAGTTTTTAGAAATTTGATGTACCAACAATGTTAGTGACAAATGTCAAGTTTAAGGCCAAGTGCTGTGTGGTGTATAAGGCGTCACATTAACTTAAGGGGAATATGAGACTTGATCAACTTTCTGTTTTCCTAAACCTTGAAATTGAGGTAACTCCTATGTTGATTGCGTGGATTAGGTCTTACGTTTCACTTGTGCCAGTAAAGTGTGTTAATTGAAAATGTCTTTATGGTACATTGAAGGATTTTGATGAAAATAAGGAGGGGTGAATGTAACGGAGTTATTTTTTTCTTTCTATTAAATATAAATGTAATTTTGTTTCTTTGATATGATTGTATGTATTATTTTATTGTTATGAGTTAAGATGTGTATGATTTTCAAGATTTGTTCAGGAAGTGCATTGTCACTTTAAGACTTGTTCTCGCGCCGTGCGCGCTTTGCTCGCTCAGTTCACTTCCTTCTGAGCCGAGAGAACGTTGTCTCGTAGTTCATCGAGGCATTAAACGGTAATATTACTAAAATTTGATGAGATATTCTAAATTTAAGCTGTTTGTTGCTTTGTCAAACATACTTTGCGATGTGGGATTATGAAATTGTATTTGTGAATGATTGCGATTGTGACTGATTAC
Organism: Tor tambroides; assembly: GCA_021397915.2. NCBI lineage: Eukaryota > Metazoa > Chordata > Actinopteri > Cypriniformes > Cyprinidae > Tor > Tor tambroides. The sequence continues at coordinate 11,338 of JAFVLL020016442.1, forward strand.
AACGAGTGAATGAGATTAGCTCACATTAGCCTGCTGTATTTACTCCTCGTTTGCCAACAGGTGTTTAATGGAGAGTGTCACAGAATTCATGTTTTCAACATATTTCTCATTTATGCAGGCATGTTGTCATTTTGTGTGCAATTTTTTTGTGATTAATTTCATGTTATGGTTATTCATTTTGTCTTATGTTAGCTTATGCTAAGCCGATTAACTCAATGTATTTTCCTTTATGAAATAGCTCGCTCAGTTCACTTGCCTCTGAGCCGAAAGACGGTTGTCTCGTAGTTCATCGAGGTATTAAACGGTTTAATGGAGAATGTCACAGAATTCATGTTTTCAACATATTTCCCCATTTATGCAGGAAATAAAGACAGTGCCAAGCAGTGAAAGATCTGAAATTTCTTTACTGAGTGATATCAACACAACGCAGAGTGGGTTCCCCTTACCTGGGACCCGTTACATAGGCCTGTCATCACTCAAATCTACTGTAATGATAATAATGCTAAAGAGCTAACCTTAACATTCCACAACGCAATTTCAAAAATTAAAAACGCCCACAAAGCAATGAACTGCTTTATTAATGTTAATGTTACTGACAACTGTACAAATAAAGCATATTTTAACAGTATTCTTACCGACCACACCTTCTCCACTCTGAGGAGGATTTCTGACTGAGATGGCACTGGTAAAAAAAAAGAAAGAAAAAAGAAAAAAAAAAACGCATTTGGATTGAGAATCTGCGCAGTGTCCATGAGTCCCCTAACTGACAGTGCGCTTTCCGGAGGCGGGGCATATTCTGGGCGAATGACCGAATAGAGTCTGACTGTACAGCAGAGCTGCCGACTTGAGGGAGTCTGTTGCTATCAGGGAAGGATGTTGTTTTTCATGCTAAACCTGTTCAATACTTTGGATTTAGTTTATTTATTATTAATATTATTTTTAATTAAACAACATCTTATCATTGTCACGTGTTTTTGATCTTAATTTCCATTATTAACATGCTGCAAAGATGTGTAAGATTTTCAGTGAATTATTTGACTAATTCGTTCGTTTTTCTCTTAATTCTCACACATGAAGACTGTTGATACTGATCAAATACCATGCGAGTCTATAATTTTAATTCCTTTCATTTATTTGTGCAGAACAGCGCACCTTATAGCCGCACCAAGTAAATTTTCCCAGTATTATTTCTCTCCTCTCGCCGCTTCACTCCAGTCCAGCGGGTGGCGCTAAAACACAGACGATTGTTTGACAAACACCATTAAACCTCAGAGGAAGAAGTTCAGTTTCACCGCGCTCTCTGTTGTTTTGTCGTGATGCTGGTTTAATACAAACTGTTAGAAATGTTGTTTCTGTAAATAGAAAAATACAGTTTTTGAATCAGGTCAGTAAATCTCTGTAATATTCTCATCCTCACAGTCGTGACTAAGTGTTGAAGCAAGCAGGAATATCTGGAGGAGTATCATCTGAACTGAGATCTGCTGCTGTGAAGATGGTGTTTGTTAAAGAGGAGAGTGAGGAGAACATGAGTGAACCAGAAACCTGGAGAATAAAACACGAGGAACCAGAAACCTGGAGAATAAAACACGAGGAACCAGAACCCTGGAGAATAAAACACGAGGAACCAGAACCCTGGAGAATAAAACAGAAGGAACAAGGAGGTTGGTCTTTTATTCTTCATTCATCTTGAATCAGTGGTCGAATTGTAAAAAATTAAGGGGGATGGTGGGTTGGGGTATCCTGTGATTACAAAATTGGCTTAATTTTTAAACATTTTTATATGGCAAAAAAATAATCTTTATTAAATGGACTGCAGTTTATGAGCTGTTTTCCTTGTCAAAAGTTATAAGTTTGTTTTGTTTTGTTTTTTTGGTGAAGGGGAGTCCTCACAATCTAGGTTAAACCAATGCACGCCCACACACTTGCACACAATCTCTGTCTGTGTGCCAGATGGGTGTGTGATGTTGACAGAAATTATATACATTATATTTATTAGGGGTGTCCCCGACTAAGGATTTTCATAGTCGAATCGGAATTTTCGAATCTTACTGAATCTCATGTTTGGGGGCGTGGTCAAAATACATTACCAAGAGTCAAGTCAGACAGTGTCATAATTACTGACGTTAACACACAGGGAAAATGTGTAACGGACGCCTTGCAGATACAAGCGGGGTACATAAATTTTCAAAGCTGCACCATTATTAACGCGTCACATTATATAGGCTATCTGCACAAAATGCCCCGAATACAGAAGTGAACGCTCTGAATGAACTCCTTTTATGGACTTAACAGCGTTTTATTATAATAGTGTTCTCGTTATAATGTCATGTATATGACAGTCCCAGTCATAGTCATTCATTGTTGTTTGTCCTAGGGGTAAACGTAACTATTAAGCTCACCAAAATTGACATTGAGACATTTTTAGTGCACAAGATATTGGTTTCAGGACAAAAAGTTATGTTAAAATAAAATATATAATCTTTCACACAAAAATATTTAATTTAAACGTTTGGAGAGAGTGTAATAATACCGGAAATAATACCAAATAAAGTGAAATATTATAATGTATAAACAACATTATAAACACTATAGTTATAGTTCCCCTCACTCCAAAACAAATCATTTAAATGTAAAGGTATGCAGAACAGATCAAGAATGGAAAAAAATATAAAGCTAAAGAAACCAAAACAAAGCAAAAAGTACCGTTGAGCTCACGTACCTCTCTCATTCAGCACAAATCCAAATGTTTCCATTTTCACAATGTGTTTCAGTGTTAAACTATTATTTCTAATGTAGACTAGGCTTCATGCGCGTTCGTATATAGACAGAAAAAATCATCCTCTTCACGTGTAAAAATGCGCTTGGCATAACAGCAGCTGTAGACCGGTTATACTACGGACTCTTTAAATCGATATGTTTGCCTTGCTGTATTTTATTTTGGTAATGAACAGACTGCGATGGCAAGTTTGAATTGCTAGAATATGTGGTGGTGGTGTGTGTGTGTGTGTGTGCGAGGTCCCGGCGCGATCAAACAGCTGAAACATTAAATAGGCCTACTCCATTTTTGGTCATACAGATAAGAGTAAGACAAACCGCAAAGTGTTTACTTTTATTTTTGCACACTCACAATAAAAACATAACATTTGTGTGTTTGTAAAATATAGCAAACAAACAGGATGGGCGTTCTGTCTTCTCGGTTCTCGGTTTCCTTTCTGTGAACTTGTTTGCGGATCGCCACGCCTCACATTTGTTTTACATCTGTTAATTATTTGTCAGATATATTTCGCATATTTATATCTTTTCTATAGGCTATAGATTATAATTGTATTTTATTTTTATGGAAACAAATTTTGTTATTTTTAATGTAACTTACATATTTTCCTTAAATCATCCTGGCGACCAATTTTTTGGGTTTGAAAACCTAGGCTGTACAGTTAGGTTCATGCAGAAACCTGTGAACCATGCTCTTATAGTTGTCATCACCGTTTAGTGACGTCATTGAATGGTCTGGGAAAACGGCTGTTGTATTGTCTGTGTCGGTTACGGCGCCTTTTAACTGCTGATTTGGATCCGGCAGTGTTTCATTTACAAATTAAGCACCGAGTTATCCGTATTGAGAATGAGAAGTAACCATAGCGTATCGGATAGCGTATCCTGCTAATATGGCAGTGCCTTCCTGAAATGCAACACGGAGTGAAAAGATTGTGACGTAACTCCTCATTGTAAACAACAGTGCAGATGTACATGCGATTATCATCAAGCAGTATATACTTTTTACTTAAGTACATTAAAAATCAAGTACTTTTGTACTTTCACTCGAGTAAGTTTATTGAAAAGAAGTACTTCATACTTTTACTAGAGTAATATTTTATTTTACGTATCTGTACTTTTACTCGAGTACTTGACTTGTGTACTTCGTCCACTGCTGCCTTTGAGCTTTTGAATAATATAAATGGAGCAGAATAATAATAAGGGACACTTTTTTCAACAAAAGGTATGTTAGATAATGTTGTAGTTGATTTAAACATATTTAATAGTTCTCCTTATAGAAACATGGGATTTGTGTCTTTTAAAAATGATATTTTGAAGATCAATGTACCTCATTCATGAAAAGTTTCAGGGAAGTATAATTTATAAAATTGCATCAAAAGGAACAAAATTTTGTACAGAAATTGTCTTTACACTATTACACCAGGGTTCACTTTTATGTACTTTCACATGTCTCTGTTTTCCTTTTTTTTCCCAAGTTACTGACAAATGAACTGTCTTTGCTTTTATTTTAGACTTTACTGAAGAAAGTGAGGAGAATGAGGAATTGAGTGAAGTTGAGGAGAAAAATCATGCCAAAATTGGAGAAAAAACTTTGAGTTGCTCTCAAACCAAACAGAAAGATTTAAAGAAAAGAAGAGCCAAGAAATCTTTCACCTGCACTCAGTGTGGAAAGAGTTTCACATGCAAATATAATCTTGATGTTCACATGAGAGTTCATACTGGAGAGAAACCGTTCACTTGTGATCAGTGCGGGAAGAGTTTTGCAGAATCATCAAGCCTTAAGAAACACATGAACATCCACACTAGAGAGAAACTGTACACATGTGATCAATGCGGAAAAACGTTTTTGTGGGCTTCAAACTGGAGGACACACCTGAAAGTTCATACAAAGGAGAAGCCACATTCATGTCATTTGTGTGGAAAGAGTTTTTCACAGCTAGAACATTTGAACGTACATCAGAAAATACACACTGGTGTTAGAGAGTACATGTGCTTTGAGTGTGAAAAGACTTTTACTTCAGCGTATTGTTTAAAACAGCACCAGATGATTCACACTGGAGAAAAGCCTTACAAGTGTTCACACTGTGACAAGAGATTCAATCAGTCATCAAATCTGAAAACACATGAAAGGATCCACACTGGAGAGAAACCATACACATGTGATCAGTGCGGGAAGAGTTTTGCACTAAAAGGAAACCTTACAGAGCATATGAACATTCACACTGGAGAGAAACAGTACAAGTGTTCACACTGTGACAAGAGATTCATTCGGTCAGCACATCTGAAAACACACGAGAGGATTCACACTGGAGAGAAACCTTATAAGTGTTCACACTGTGACAAGAGATTCAGTGATTCAGGAGACCTAAAAAGACATGAGAGGATCCACACTGGAGAGAAACCGTATCGCTGCACTGCATGTGGGAAGCGTTTTATTCAATCATCTTCTCTACACAGTCATGCAAAAAACATTCACAGTAAGTAGATCATCTTCAGATCCAGCACTTTCAGGTCTGATGCTGCGTCCTCAACAAATCTGACACAATAATTCATAAAGCAATAAAATATCATCTGGATAAATCTGTCATAACAAGCGACATGACAAGGAAACATTATCTAAAGTTTCACAGTGAATAAAGTTCATCTTCATCTTCAAAACCAGCAGATTCAACTGAGCTTCAGATCAATTCAAAAATGGAGTTCCTCCCCAAAGAACAATTTTAAAAGTTTTATTCTTGTATATAATTTTGCTTCATGATGTAAATGTCATTGTGCTCTTATGAGTTTCATATTATGTCCATATAATGTTCAATTGTCATTACTGGTGTGGTGGCTTCAACCGGTGCTGTGAGGAATCAGGGGTTTTGATGCCAGAAGAGAGACTTTATTATCATCAGACAATAAGGCTGAGAAAACTCTGCAGAGAGATCTCCTGAATCTTTTTCTGTATCCTCTTTAAATAGTTTTTCCTCTAGGCGTGTTCAATACATTTCATACATATGCGTTTTACCTTTTTTGCATGTGTTTCTAGTCTGCTACCAAGAAGCAGTCAGGAGACCTTAATTTTATGTTCAGTGAAAGTAAGGGCCCCCTCGTATATTTTGTGTAATGTCAAAACAGGACATGCAGCCTCACCATATGTTCCATGTTCCATTCATGCAGGCCTCTACACACAGGCAGATACAAGATTATATTAGTAGAATAACTTGATACATAAATGGTTATGTTCACTTTGATTATACTTGAACAATTCATATTTTGATCAATAAAACTCTTCGTCAGGAGTCTATGGAGACTCCTATGTTCGTTAGTGCATCCCAAAACACAACACTTGAAAAGCCTCTTTGGTGCTGACATTGTATATCTCCAGCAGCTACAGCAAGTGATCAGTAATGGCGGAGGCGGACCACAGCTTCTCACTCAGGGCTGTGTCTATGCTTATAGGGCAGCGTCATAAATGGGCGGGACTTTTTCCCCTCGGTGACGTGAACAGAGGGAGAATCTGAAACAGCTCGTTCTGAGAGACTGTTTATGATAATTTTAGATTGTAAAAAAATGAGTGTTTGGATTTTTACCATTATAGGCTGGATGTTTCCACACACTGCGGCCACACAACTGTGTTCAAACACCTTATAAAAGCTATTTTTCCCTTTAAATGTGTACAACAGAGCAGCAAAACCTCATCTCAAAAATTGCGGAGTTAGAGGACAGGTCTCGCCGTAATATTATGCATCTGGTGGGGCTCTTGCAGGGCCGAGAAGGGGATGACCCAATAGGTTTCCTTCAAAAGATGCTCCCTACCTGGATACCAGCGCTGAAGAAAAAGGGTCCGATCAAGAGCGACCAAGCTCACAGAATTTACGGCTCTGGTAAATCCCGCACTTTAATCTTTTGCGTGTTACGGTACCAGGACCGGCAAGTGATTCTTCAGGGAGCCAGGGAAGTGATGAAAACCGAACCGATTTGTGATCAGGATCACCTGCTGCGTTTCTTCGCCGACTACAGTGGGTTCACCTCCCATAGACGACAGGCCTTTGGAAGTATTCAAAAGGAGCTGCATGCACTGGGAATTCCAAACTTCCTCATTTACTCTGCCATTCTTCGCGTCAGTTCTGGTGGAAATCAACACTCATTCGATTCAGTTAAAAAAGCAGAGGAATTCTTAGTGGAAGCCCGTAATAGCCATGCATAGGGTGCCAGACGTAAACTGGCCTTTCATGGACCATTTCCGCCTCCAGAGTCTATGGATGAGTAAAGAGTCTAAACACCTCTGTTCGTAACGTAAAGTGCAAACAATGTAACAATCTGTTTCAGAGGGTTTGAGTCCTGAGATTTTAGTTAATTTATTTATTAATATTATTTTTTGTATTGTTTATTTGTTTGCATTTTTATATTTATTTTGTTATAATTGTTTAAACCCATTTATTTATTAATTTGGTGAAGCACTTGCACTCTGTTCATTTATTTTATACATATATTTTTGACTGTCATTACTGTTTACATTATGCATGTTGTTATGCTTCATATTTCATGTTCAGTGGAAGAGAGTGGTTGACGTTGACTTTCTGAGGAATGAAGGTGGATGTTGCCACGGGCCCTTATAATGTTGGAGAATTTTGCAGTCTCAGATAAGGGGTATTTGTTCATGTATCTTCTGCATTATTTAGGTTTTGTCACAGGTCAGGCGGATATATTTTGGTTGTGCAAAACTTCTTAATATTCACACCATTTTTCCAATAGATTATGGATAAGCTCAAAGTTATATCGCTTAATATCAGAGGACTTAATAGTCCAAACAAAAGAGCCAAACTTTTGATCTACTTGCGTGGGAAAGCGGTTGATATCGCTTTAATTCAGGAAACCCATCTAAAGAGAGCAGATGTTCAGAGGTAACAGAATAAATTTTATTGAGTGGCAGCTTTCTCTACTGACAGTGCTAAAACTAAAGGTATTATTGTTTTGATCTCTCGTAGATCTAACCTCAAAACTGATAGAGAGAGCCAAGATCAATCTGGTAGACTAGCCTATGTGTGCACAAACATTAAGGGGAAGAAAATAGCATTTGTATCAATCTGTGCCCCTACAATATTTGAGGCTACTTTTTTTCCCGCAAATTACTAACCATTTGATTTCGTTGATAGATTATTCTCTGATTATTGGGGAGGACATGAATGCGGTTATAGATCCAGTATTGGATAGATCTTCCTGCAATCAAGTCCAGATTAATTCTTCCGCTGCGCTGATAATTTTGTAAAAGCGCTGAATTTGGTCGATGTTTGGAGATCTGGAAACCCCTTGAGTAGAGATTATACATTTTTCTCGACATGGCATCTCTCATATTCAAGAATAGACTATCTATTGGGCTGCAAGGAACTTTTGATTTCTTTTGATCAGACAATGATACTTCCTATAATGGCAGATTTCAATTGTAATTTGTTTGTTGAAAGATCTCAGTGGTGGCGTTTTAACATCTCTCTTTTACAGAATAACCAGTTCGATGTAGACTTCAAGGCCGGTCTGTCTGAATTTCTTTGATTTAATATTGGATTAGTTGAAGACCCTATATTTGTGTGGGAAGCCATGAAAAGTTTTATCAAAGATTTTTCTATAGCCTTAGCTACTAATTTAAAAAAGACGCAAAATCAGAGAATCGAATATTTAGAAAAAGAATGTAAATCACTTGAATGTTCGTTATTTTCCAATTCGGTATTTAAGACGCTTCAAACCCTTAAGGCTGAACTGAATGATCTTCTGAGAAAGAAAGCAGAATTTGTACTTCACAGAACCAGACAGAACTATTACTTCAGTGGTGCTAGACCTAGAAAACTTTTAGCCCTCAGATTGAAGCAAAGTCAAGCGAAAGCATGCATTGATATAATCAATCACCCATTCAAAGGACTGGTTAGGAATAGCAAAGAAATTAACTCTGCATTTTCTGACTTCTATTCTAAACTCTATATATCTGAACTTAATCCCTGTAGTCCAAGCTGTACTACTTTCTTGCAGTCTCTTACTTTACCTCGTCTTAGTCATGAAGAAGCGGAACAGTTACGACAGCCTGTTACCTTGGAGGAACTTAAAGAGGTGTTACAAGGTGCTAACAAAGGCAAGGTGCCAGGTTTAGACGGGATCCCTGTAGAGTTATTCCTTAAATATTTTAATCTACTCGGTCCTGTCTTCCAGATGGCCATTCATGCAGGAGTAGAAGCTGGGGCCTTTAACCCACAGTTGAATACAGCACTTATATCGTTGATACCCAAAAAAGGGAAAGATCACTCAGACTGTGCAATATACAGACCCATTAGTTTGTTAAATACGGATATTAAAATGTATGCTAGAATTTTGGCCTTGCGATTACAACGATATATAAACAAATTAGTTCATCCAGATCAGACCGGCTTCATGCCAGGTAGATTGGCGGCAGATAACATCCAGAGATTACTGCATGTCATACATGAATCCCGAGCTTGTCCCACTCCAGCTGCAGTTCTTTCCTTGGACGCGGAGAAGGCGTTTGACAGACTGGGGTGGGACTACCTCTGGTCTGTCTTAGAGGCTTTTGGCTTTGGAACAAATTTTGTGAACATGATAAAGGTATTATATAAAAACCCAATGGCTTCTGTTATAACCAATGGGGTGCATTCTTTACCTTTTAATTTAAAACGAGGCACCAAACAAGGGTGCCCGTTATCCCCTATGCTATTTGCACTGTCGCTCGAGCCACTAGCCCAGCTGATAAGACAGGAAAACGTTTGTTCAATTTCAGTTAAGTTTTACAAACAGCATATCTCTCTCTATGCGGATGATATATTTCTGTTTATTTCGTATCTACAAGCTTCATATCCCCGGATACTGAAGGTATTTGAAAAGTTCAGTATGCTTTCCGGGTACAAAATCAATTGGGATAAATCCTCTTTGCTTCCACTTAATTGCATGGCTAAAACAGTTAAACTACCATGTAATGTTCCCATACAAACTTCCATTAGTTACTTAGCATTAGTTAGACATTGTTGTTCAACCATCCCTGCAGGCTATTCCAGATGCCAACTATCCCCAAACTCTAACTAGGGTGGAGCAAGATCTCCAAAATGGACCTCGATGCCCTTATCACTACATGCCTGAATAGCGAGTGTTAAAATGAATGTTTTGCCACGAATCAGTTTTCTTAGTACTATGATCCCGTTACCTGCTCCTAAAAAGTTTTGGCACAAACTTAATTTTATGATTCGTAAATTCATCTGGAATGGGAAACAACTTATATTGAAATTTGAAACACTGCAGCATACAAAAGATAATGGGGGATTAGCTCTTCCGAACTTTGGTTTATATCATAGGGCTTTTCAAATAAAATGCATTAATGTTTGGCTTAAGCTGTTTTCTAGGGTTCCTTGGAGAGAGATTGAAATGAGTTTAGCAGATAAATATAGGTTACAAGATATACTGTTCTTTGGGCTAAACAACAAACAATGTATGGAAGCTTTTGGTCCAATTATTGCCAATACAATAGTCAATTTTAAAATGATGGAAAAATCAGTTCTGCCACATGTACAGCACATACATACAGAGAATTGAAATTGCGTTACTCTCAGACCCTTGGTGCATACAGATAACACTAAACACTAACAGTAGGATGTAAAGTACAGATAAATACAATTTATATATATAAAAAGAAAAAAAAAACCTATTACAATTATACAAATAAGGACATGTAAAAAAGATAAAGTGGCATTAGGCACATGGCAGATAGAGTGCAAACCAGTGAAAATGATGAACAGTATAT
>JAFVLL020016443.1:0-12092 GCA_021397915.2 Tor tambroides
TAAAATATATGAAAGTTTCACTTTTTGAAATAACTTACAAGAAAAAATGAACTTTTTCACAACATTCTAATTTATTGAGATGCACCTGTATGTATCATGACCTAAGAAAAAGCATTTAAAAGATATACCAATTTGTCCTAGAACAGCTGAAATGAATTCCCTTTTAGCTGACTCTTGGCAAATGCAAATCGTTCATTCTACAGGTCATCACATCATTTTTAGCTCTGTAAACTGGTGTGAAAGGACAGGAATTCTTCTGCCGATATATTGTGCTCTGCATAGTTTCAAACTATGAAGTTTTCATAAATTGTTACAGAAAAAATTACAGCAGTTGTTTATGCTGTTTGTTTACTAAAACTGCTTCAAAGAATTGTTTTAATTAATTTTGTGCTTTCATTTGGACCATTTTACATCCCAGAACCAACAAAGCACAAGTTCAAAGTAATGCACAGAGCTCAGCTCAATGCCTTTGAGAACTGTTAGTAACACCGGCTGTTTGGCCAGTGTTTATTGACCAGAACACATTTTCAGGAACATTGAAAGATGTTGTAAATATTATTATAAATGAGCTTTTAAAAGATTTATTCTGTGTCAGATATTTCCCATTACATCTAGAGTGTTGAAGAAGATTTATCGTGACCTTGTTTGATCGTGTGACTTTATACATTAGCTGGTTCTCAAAGTACATCCAAGGCTCAATATTAGGCCTTGCATGCTGTGCTGTGATTGTATGTGTCTTGAAAGTCAGGGGCTGAAACAAGCCATCCTGAAGTTTTTGTTTGAGTGGCATGGAAACTGATATTTATCATATTTTGAATCCACAACAAAGCTTTTAAATTTAATTTACATTTAATTGACAGATGCTTTTATCGAAAGTGATCTGCATCGCACTTAAAATCCTTTTTTCCCCCCAATTCATGCATTCCCTGGGAATCAAACTGATGACCTTTGCATTAGTAGCACCATTTTCCACAGTTTGATCTAGTTGGTTAATGCACTTTTGCATTATATTTCAGTTTTTAAATCAACAAATGTTAAAAACTATGGTGGATATCCACAGAATAAAATTATAAACTGCGTTGTGCATTGCCCTTTTTGGATGTGCTATCGGATGTTTGCAGGACACTTTTGCAATTTTAGCAGCTATTTATCGTCTGTCACTCTTATTCAGTATTTTTAGACTCCAATCAGGAAAAGTGCTTTTTTAGAGTCAGAATGAGAGCTATTCATCACAATAATCCATAAGTAATCCACATGAGTCCAGTCTGTCAATTAACATCTTGTAAAGTAAAAAAGCTGTGTTTCTAAGAAACAAATCCAACAAGGCATTTACATTTAAATCATTGCTTCTTTCCAAAAAACATCTATAATCTATAATAACACTTAATAAATGTCCATCTCCTGTTGTCCTCTCACATCAAAATCCACCAACATATTTGTTTAAAACTGTTTTGAACAGTTTTTGAAACCGTGCTTCATCTGTGCATATTTCTCTCCTAATTCAGAGAAGTAAAAAAAAACATTTTGATTGATTTGTTTATTAAGAATTTGCAGCTCTTTGCTTCACAAGGAGTCATGTGAATTACTTGTGGATAATTGTGATGTTTTTATCAGCTGTTTAGATTCTCATTCTGACGGCACCCATTCACTACAGAGGACCCATTAGTGAGAGATCATGCACTTTTTTTTTTTTTTTTTTTTGAGTATGAACTGATTTTTTTCAGAACCTGGCTTTTTTTTCTTAAAGGCTTAAATGTAAACTTTGCAATGCCACACTTTTTGTTCACAGATGTTATTTTTGACTCACTCTGAACCATATGTGTTTGAATAACCTACAATGTCCAGTCTGTTATGACTTGAATCTTTCCCATGCAAATGAAACACACACACACACACACACACACACACACACACATCTTCCCCTCATTGAGACATGCTTCCTTCCTTTTCCCAGATGCTTTTGTATGGAGAGCCACCCAGTTATTTAAAAAGTCCATTAGGCACTTGTTTAGAAAGCCTGAGATTAAAAATAACAAAAACCAGACCTATAGTTCAACATAGCATCACATGTTGAATGCTGTATGTTTGGGCATTTGCACAAAATATCGGCAAAATACCGTGAATTAAAAACTACTCATGAAGACATTTCCAATGTCTAGTTCAAAGTTATTATCTAAAACGGTCAAATCAACTTTGACAATGGAAAGAGGACTAGTCTAAGCATATGGCCCTCCTCAGGGGACATTTTTATCATCAAGGATGTCAGAGCTTAATCAGAGCTGAATTTGACAAACACCAGGAGTGTTGTTTTTTCTTCGTTGTTTTCCTTTCTTGTGCCACAACCCAAAAGAAATACATAATGACATTATTTTTATAACCTTTGTCACTACCAACAACATATTTACGAAATAGCATCAGTTTTGGCTTTCTGTATGCATGATGCACAAGTTCGGCTTTTAAAACAGCAGGCTACGTAATCCTGCCTGTGCATGTTTCCATTTCCGTTGTTGCTTTAGCTTTGTCCTATACTTGATTTTAGAGCTAACTAACTGAAGTTAATGCGTGATAATGGTAATCCTTTCCAACAATCTATCATAAGAATAAACACTGGAACAGTTCATTGTAGCATAATGTACTTCTTTACACTGTTGTCGCCCACCACACACTGAGTGAAGGTCCCTCAGCTGCCTGGGATCATAGATGCTGGCAGGCTGAAAATGGGAGGCATGACATAGTCCAAGAAGCATGAAACTGTCTCACCCACGCGCTCCTGCCTGATGTAGCCCACGGAGACCATGTTCTCCTTCATACTGAGACTTGTAGCCACCTCTAAGCTGAAACGTCTTCCTCTATTTGTGCCTTCGTTTGGTCACTTTGTCAAAATCTCGTGAGTGAGATCACCACTTTTGGCGTAGGGATGTCTGCGCGTCTGGATAGGCTGTATTTTTGTATGCATTTGTTAACCACAAGCTGTTATTTCATTTTATTAAAACATGAAACACCTCATTCGTTGGCTTCGTTATGTGCGCGCAGGACTATTTTTTCATGATTTATGCGATGAATATGTAAAGCCACGCATTAAAAGAATTCTCTCCTGATTAATCACTGTTATACTGTCATAAGTCATTTGCAATAACAACTGCCAGTTTGCTTATGTTGCTGTCTGTGCTGTAATATAGAATGGTCTCATATTGCATGGCAAAGAACAGATGTGTTCCCCTTTGCTGAAAACGTTATACAACAACGTCTTTCAAATGATGTCTGAAAGAGTCGCTGCAAATGTTGAACGTCTTTTAAGAAATGATTTGTTATAAACTTCCAAATCTCTCTGGAAAAATTACCTTTTTGTGTTTTGCAAGCGATTCATAATGAAACTTGAGTATGGCACTTGATTATTTTTTTTTGAACGTTTTTCAAATAACCGTGCTTTAACCTTAATGAAAACTGAATGCAAATGTTACTTTTAGAGTCTATAAAATGTATATTGTGCTCTAGTTGGCTTTACTGAGAAAAAGCCATACAGACCAAATGCCTTTATAAATATACTTGGTTAAAATAAAGTAGACTTAAAGTCTTTCTTTGTAAAGCACTTCTGTAATCAAATTTACCTAGTCTGCTTTTCCAAGGAAAACTTTTTTTAATTAGCTCTTTTGTTCTCTCTTTTGTTTTGCAAGGGTGTATTAAATTGATCAAAAGTGACAGATAAATATTTCAAATAAATGTTATGTAGAATTTTCTATTCATCAAAGTTTCTTGAAAAAAATAATGTATCATGTTTTTTTACAAAAATATTAAGCAGCACAACCGTTTTCAACATTGATGATAATGAGAAATGTTTATTGAGCAGCAAATCAGCATATTAAAATGATTTCTGAAGGATCATGTGACACTGAAGTCTGGAGTAATGATGCTAAAAAAATTCAGCTTTGAATCACATGAATAAATTACATTTTAAAATATATTAAAATAGAAATCAGTTATTCGAAATTGTAATAATATTTCACAATATTACTGAAAAAATGAAGTATTTTTGAAACCAAAGAAGTTTTGGAATGTTGAAATTGCAGTTTGATTCCCAAACTTTTTAAACATTTTAAGTAAAGTTTAATTTGGATGACTTTGTTGTTTTTAATTAGTAATTAGAATTTAAACTTGTAAATCTTTAATCTTTAATTTGTTGAATTAAATTTGAGATTAAGTATTTACAGTGTACAGTGAATCCATAACTAATTATAACTGAGAACTCTAATGTCTTTTTTTTTTAATTACACAAAAATGCAATACATGCAGAAAAATGTTTAGATGTATGGTTAATTCATTATGTACTAACAAGGACAACCAACAGAATAAAAAATAAATGAATGTTTTAACTTTTTCCCAAATAAACAGAAATTGTTTTAGTTCGCTTTCAGTAAAGTAACTTTACATTAAGCAGTAAGCAAACCAAATGGCATGCAAACCCATTAGGCTAAATAATGAAGACAAGGCTTTTCCGTATTTAATGTGTACAATAGTCTGCATGTTTACGCCACATTCAATTCCCCACCAAAGTTTGTAAATGGTACTAAATCATAAACGTCTGCCATGCCATGGGTATGGGTGCATATGGCAATCACCTGTTTACAGAGTGCTATTCAGCCCCATTAAAGCAGTATTTTGTGCTTTTGAGACCTCTGTACAACACGATGAAGAAAAATTGCTTGTTTTCTCTCACATGAGAACCCTCCAAATGTTTGGCACGATGCCGGCAGTTTGATTTGTGTACCGTGTTACAGCCCACAGCTAGATTGACAAATTCCCTCTCCCCGTCCTGGCTCTGTATTTAACACAATGCATTATGAGGCAGGACTTCCTCTATTGTCTGAGCCCGGGGTGTGGACCAGAGCACTCTGTCGCCACATTGTGCCTCCTTTCCTCTCCTCCCTCTCTGCCTTGAGAAGCAGCAGAACAAGAGTTCTGGTCCCTTCTTATCTTAGACAATATTTGTTGTGGAGTTAATTAAAGAACTCAAACTGAAAAGGAGATGACACCAGGATGAAACCGGGGGCTGTATCAAGCCTAGATATTTGCTTAGCAACAGTCTCTCCTGTGTTTGTTCCTTAAACACAGAAAAAGTGATGTCATTTTTTTTAAATATCTATGTTTTAGAATATCTCAGTCACAATAGCACTAACCCACAACTGCCCATAATGTTACAGTACAGATACAATATATTAATTAATTTATTATTTATTTATTTTTTAGTGCTGCCAAACGATTTATTTTGGATGCGATTTATTGCGATTAAAGTTTTTGTTTACATAATTTATGAGTGTGTACTGTGTATATGTATTATTAATATATAAATGGACACACATGCATGTATATATTTAAGAAAAATGTTACTTTTATATATTAAATATATTTATATATGATAAAAATGATGTGAATATAAATATATACATGTAATATGCTGTATGTGTGTGTATTTAAATATACATAATAAATATACACAATACACACACATGTATTATGTAAACAAAAACATTTATTTTGGATGCGATTAATCATTTGACAGCACTAGTTTTTTTGTTTGTTTTTTTGCGAAGAGGGGAATATTTTAGTGAATAATGATTTAATTTTCTGTGTTCCTCACATAAAGCTATTGCATGGTTTCAGAAGAATTGGTTGCATTATTAATATGGACTACTATTTTTGTCTTTTTGAAAATTTACAGATCACTTTTTCCGGTCATGAATGAAAAAAAATTCCTCTTTCATGCATCATGGAAAAATATCAACATATGAGTTTGGAATGGCACGAGGGTGAGTAAATATGTCTTTAATTTTGACTGAAAGTAAATTTGATCTCTCTTGTAATCTTTAGATATGCATACACACACACACACACACACAATAAAATCAGTAATACTGTGAAATATTATTACAATTACAAATAACTGTTTTCTATTTGAATATATTTTAAAATGTAATTTATTCTGAATTTTCAACATCATTATTCCAGTCTTCAGTGTTCCTTCAGAAATTATTCTAATATGCTGATTTGCTGCACAAGAAATATTTACTTTCAATGCCGCTTCATAATTTTGTGGTTGTTTGAGCATAATGCAATGCATTACATCATACCTACGTGACAGAGAGTGCAAATCTGTGCCTCTGTATTTGTTTGCATGTGAACACTATTTATGTACAGTCACTGCACATCAACATTGCAATTCGTATTCAGATTTAGGGTCAAAGGGACACTTGTGCTTCAGGGCAACAGTTCTTTCAAACTGCTGAGTTATAGTCCTGCTCCATTAGCAGAATCTGGCTAATGCAGGCTTGAAATAATACAGCAAGTCTCCTCTGGGGCGAAATCATTTTTCCTGTTCCCTCTTTCGCACACACGCACCCCTCAACGCCTTACAGACTTCTGCGCTTTTCAGTGGGCAAAGGCAAACTGTAGCGAGTGTGACTCTGCCACATACTCCGTCAGACGCTGAAGTGCTCACCTGACAAAATTTACAGTATCTCCTCCATGCCTTCACAGATGTTCTCACACAGAATCATATGCAATCCAAGAGGCTAAAAAGCCGAAACGGAGAGGATCTCACAGCCACATTGTCAAATCTGTCATGAAGGAACAGGGTTGAAATAAACCATCAGGACCCGAGGCAAACACACCGCACTGTAATTTATGGCCGCTGAGGCGAATGCTGACTGCCTAGTCAAAGTATAGCGGGAAGGCAAAACACAAGCTGTGAAAAGCATTTATTAACTTTCACTCCCTAGACGCTCGGAGCCTGCGCTTGTGACAGTGAAATGTTTTGTTAACCCCTTTTTGCAAACGAAACAGTCTGAAATGATTTTTGTGACTTATAATTATATATTTTTACAGATATACACCAGCCATTTTTCTCTGACATGTTGAGAATGTCCCCCATACAAAATATACATTCTGTGTGATTAAATTGGAACCTTCTGGACTATGAAACGGTCCCCTCACGGCAGGCCTGGAAATCCATTCACATACGCAGCTCACTATGTACAATTACCACACAAGTAGAAAAAAAGGTATTTAAGTGCAAGTGCAATGCGCAGAGAGACTTTGAGGGGAAGAGAGAGAGAGAGAAAGAAAGAAAAATAAGACAAAAACGACAAACTAAATGTCTGCACGGAATGCAAAACTAGCTCGCCACCAGCTAGAGGTACTGTAGCCTATACTATTTATTTTTAAAAGTCACATGAATGTAACAACTTATGTTAAAACTTTCAAGAAGTGCTTGGTTTTTGCCACATGACCTCTTTAATTCAGTGAGCGGCGTCTAGTGCAGTCAAAAAATTATTTTGCGTTTTTAATCCAGTTTAATGTAAAATGTCTTGTCTGATTACATAATGAATGAAAGAAAAAGCTGATAACACTTCCAGGTCATTCCTCATTAGTCAAGCCTATTGCATCATGGGATGCAGGATTCCACACATTATGTTTTGTTAAATGCTGTACATTTTACATTTACATTATTTCGCAATTTAGCTATTTCATAGTGCAAAAATAGTACTAATGTGCTATGCTTTTTTGTACTAAGGCCTATAAAAACTTTTACTCATGAGCTAATGATGCCTGTGTCTTACAAGGAAATTCAAACATTTTAATAAAAATGTTTGTTTTTATTTAAACATCTATATGATTAATAAACTCTGTGCATTAGTGTTGGGACTAAGTAGTTCAGCTTCTTTAAAAATAGTGTCGATTTTACAGTACCAACCTACTTTTGACTTATTAATACTTGTGCATGTCACTTATTTTCATTTATAAAGCTCTAAAAATGTTACTGAATGATGTTTTAGTGCATTTATGGAAAAAAAAAAATAAAGGCTCTCAATTAAATATTTACAGTGTCACATGGTTAGTGCAAATTGTCACATGACCAGAGCAGTTTACTTCCTGCTGGCACCATGAGAAGATGATGGTTGCATCAAAGCTCCAAAACAAAAGGCTAGTAAAGTATGTTAACATAAAGATATGACTAAGATTTTTGGTCAGTTTTATCTTGAAAGTGTCTAGCATTAATATATGAATTCACAATTATTACTTTTGATGAGTGTGGTCATAGAATGAGGAAGCATGAGTAAACATGTTGATGGCAACAACAGTGACTGGTGGGATAATGCTGTGCATTATTTCTATCAGTGTTCTATAAGGGTTTTTATGCATAATAGTAACCCTCGAAGATGATGAAACTAACTTTAAAATAGCTGTGCTGAGATATATATATATATATAAATTTTGAGGACTGCAGAAATATGTTAATTCAGTATACACAGTTGTGACTGACCATAAAACACAATTTTTTACACACTTTTCCAGAAACATTAAAAAAAAAAAAAAAGATTATTTAAAAAGGTTACTAATGACACATCATTTGGATATTTTCAAGTCTAGGAAAAATTTGTGATTAAATGGGTTAAGTGAGCACTCGTCAAATGTTCTCTTTTATATATGCAGTTGGAAAAGTTTAATTCATTCTAGTAAATAAATTAGTTTGTGCTAAATTTTCATGTAAAAATAGATAGATAGATAGATAGATAGATAGATAGATAGATAGATAGATAGATAGATAGATAGATAGACAGATAGATCTATTAGTGCTGTCAAACGATTAATCGTGATTAATCGCATCCAAAATAAAAGTTTTTGTTTACATAATATATGAGTGTGTACTGTGTATATTTATTATGTATATATAAATACAAACACATGCATGTATATATTTAAGAAAAATATGTTATGTTTATGTATTAAATATATTTATATATAATATAAAATATAATAATATAAATATATAAATGTATATACATGTAAAAATTTTCACAATATGTACTGTATGTGTGTTTATTTATATATGCATATATACATAATAAATAAACTAAGGACACATGCATATATTATGTAAACAAAAACATTTATTTTGGATGCGATTAATCGCGATTAATTGCTTGACAGCACTAATATATATATACAGTATATATATATATATATATGTCTTATATTATTGC
This sequence comes from Tor tambroides, assembly GCA_021397915.2. Taxonomy (NCBI): domain Eukaryota; kingdom Metazoa; phylum Chordata; class Actinopteri; order Cypriniformes; family Cyprinidae; genus Tor; species Tor tambroides. The sequence continues at coordinate 9,039 of JAFVLL020016443.1, forward strand.
TTTTATATTGTAGTTATAGTAGCACTGCCGTGGTATGATGTCAGCCTTGCTACAACTGCTCTCTTCCCTTCCCCCGCACTGGAAAAGCCAGTCAGAGGAAATTATGTTTTTTTACACAGAATATTTTCCAGGCTTTCTCTTTCTGTCTTTTTCTCTCTCTGTGTTATTTTCCCCTTTATCCTTTTTTCTCTCACTTCTCTAATTTCACTCTCTCATGCCTTCATTCACAAATGACTTGTCTTGTGCTGTAACTTGCATATTTGCATGTATTTGCAGGGTGCGTGTGTTGTACCTTATGAAGTAACCGCTAGGCTGCTGCTCATTTAGCACATATCTTTCTGCTGCTAGCTTGTCCATCTCTGTTGAGATAATGCCTCTCTAGTACCAGAACTAATGCTGGGTCTTCACATATTAACTGTGTGTTTTGCAGCAGGGGATCTTGGAGCAGCAGTGGGCCCCAGAAATGCGCCCATGCAAGTCCACTGTTGCATGGACACACCCTGCCAGCAATCGACCTTTGCCCCACTGCCTTCTGGGTAATTCTAAGAAGACAAAAGCTATGGGAGCACACACACATACTGAAAAAACCCCCCAACACATTTTGGTGATCCAGTAGCACTTGTGGAAGGCCTCAGGGTGGGGAAGCATAGGATCCGGTGGGGATTCTTATGCATTAAAGGAATATGAAAATTGTAATCATTTACTCACCCTGAAATTGTTCCAGTGACTTTCTTCCTTTTGTTGAGCACAAAAGAAGATATTTTGAAGAATGTTGATAACCAAACAGTTGATGGTAGCCATTGACTTCCATACATTGAAAACCATATATATAATAACTGTCAACTGTTCGGTTATCAACATTCTTCAAAATATCTTCTTTTGTGTTCAACACAAGAAAGAAACTCATTCAGGTTTGGAACAGGTGGTGGATGACTGAATGATGACAGTTTTCATTTTTGGGTAAACTACCTTTAAGCAAGATAAGATATATATATATATATATATATATATATATATATATATATATATATATAAAATCCTAAAAGAAGCATGCAACATAATTAGGCTACTGAGAATTTTAAAAAAAACATTTCTTACTTGATTCACGGATTTGTTCTAGTTAACTTAACAAAATACAGCCATGATAATTATTAATTAGATACATGAGAATCTGAATCCAAGAAGTGAAGCAGGATGTGCATGTACAGTGGGCTATATGTGGCATGGCTGTGGTTTTCTGTGATTCATGGGTTCCATAGACACAACAGTAGTGGTCTCTTTTTCAAAACAAACACAGAAGCTGCAGAGTTTAAACAAAGTAAAGATGGTGGTTGTGGCTAAGCTGGAAAAATGCTGTGGCTTTAAATGTTTTCCCAAGCTTGGCCAACAAGGTGATAGATCGAAAGTGAAGAGGAGTATTGACATGGCCAACAGCAATTTATTGCTTATTTTAACGTGATTAAATAATGACTTTGATTAATAATGACTGTGAGAGACAAAAACTAAAACAGCTTTTAAAAGCCCTAACTCAGTTTGATTTACTGTCTGATGCAGCGGCCAACATATTTGATTTACTTTTCTGCATGAAATCAAAATTGACTCTATTTACTTTTTTAGTACACATTACTGGTCTTATTGCGAATGATTCATCAGCGCATGTTATTCCAAAGAAAAAAATTGTTTGTCTTTGTAATCCTTCATCCTCCAACCACCTGTCATATAGAGTCAACTTTTTGCAATTTAATCAATTCCCTGTGGAAAAAATGCAAATCCTAGTCTGCCTTTTTTTCTTGTTGAATTTCCTCTTTTACTAAGAAAAATGTCATGATACAATAAAAATAGTCTGCTAATGACATTTTATTACTAATAGTTACTCTGAAAGTTTAATGTGGTGTAATGTAGCACTGTAGTTCACAGCAGTTTCTTCATGTTTACTTATGAAAGATTTTAATAGCTTGCAAGTCTATATTAATGCATACTGATCTGAATGGATTCAACTGGACTGTTCATTTCAAGTTTTTAGCAGGTCTTATAATGTTGTAGGTATACTGGTTCAAATAGGTAAATTAAATTAACCAAATTAAAAGCCTCAATTAATGAAACTATTTATTTGTTTGTTTATTTATGATTTTTTTTTTTAGTTTATGGAAGATGAGAAAAAATAAACAAAAAATAAAAAGTAGAAAATCTTGGGGATAGGGAGTAGTTTGGTATGATGTTAAATAAATAAATAAATAAATAAATAAATAAATAAAACAGTGTGGCATAGCACCTTTTACCATGACAAGATTTATTATTATTATTTATTTATTTTTTTTATTCATTTTATTTTGACAAGAAAACTATATGTGTGTCAAGGTATGTAGTCTACCTTTTTATATATATTAGATTTTTGGTTACTTTTTAATGATAGGTCAGGTTAAAATTTCATGGTATTCAGTGTTTCAAAAATTCTTAAAAAATGATTTGTACCTAAAAATATGTTTGGAATGTAATTGTTAAAATTGTGTACACGCATATACATTTTTTAAATATGGTTACATCACTTGACAAGTCATTAAATCAACTTTTTTTTTTTTTAATGTGTGAAATCAAAATGAATTATCTAGATTTTTAAGATTCCTTCTTTTTATCATCTCAGACATTCTTAGTTGCCATTGATCCTCATACAGTAGAATGTCAAAAGCCATTGCCTGAGATCCTCATACGAGACGTAACAGCCTACAATAGAATTAGTCTTCTTTTGAATGCCAAAGCTGCTTTTACTTATTTATTTTTATCATAACTATAAAGCTAAATATTAAAACTGTAATCCAGACTAGCTAAATCCTGCAGCGGTCCAAATCCACCATATTCCGCTGAAACCTTGTAATCCCTCTATGAACCAACTCAGGATGAATTTTGTCGTTTGTTTAAATTATTCATCGTCGTGTCTTGCCGTGTTGAATCTCTGGAGATGGTAGGAGCTGGAATGATCACTCTGGTGTCAAGCAAATGTGGAACGGATGCTCTGATGTTTCCTGGAAGCCGCGTGTGTACCGTAGCGTTAACACG
>JAFVLL020016444.1:0-47979 GCA_021397915.2 Tor tambroides
GTTTTAATATTTTAAATTGTTTTCAGCTTTACTTTTTTTGTTTTCATTTAAATGTTTAGTTTTTGAAATGTTGTATGCATTTTTCATTTTTATTTAATTTCTTTATTTTCTTAAATGTGTGTGTTTATATAGTATTTACAGAGTTTGGACTTTTAGTTTGTTACTTTTTCTTATTTGTAAGTCGCTTTGGATAAAAGCGTCTGCTAAATGACTAAAAGTAAAGTAAAGTAAAAGTAAAAACAATACTTTTAGAAATGACTTTTAAATGCACATACATGTATATTTGTATATATTTTGCACCTCAGATGTTTGAGAGAAAAAACATACTGATCATTTACCTTTATTATCAAAAAATCTTTCATAAATCTCAGTACAACACAAAATATAATCAAACAGTTTTTCAATCACTCCGTTCAGTCATTTTATGCGGCCTGCATTCATTGAATACATGCAGACATGTATGTGCATCGCCTATCTCTGGTGTCAGTTTCTGTTCTGTATCCAGGATAAGTGCTTCCCAGTCACATTCAGGCACAGTGGAAATCATAAAAATGTCCCACATTATCAAACAACACATCTTTCTTCATCTTCTTTCCTGATGATGAAGTTACGTGGGTTTATTGCAAAGATTGGACTCTTGGTCGAAGAATTTTGTGCCTTATGTTCATTCGCAGGCCAGTTTACCATCAAAGCTGGACAGAGCGATAGCAAAGGCTTGCACTGCACACATGGGGTAATTATAGTCCAGCGTGAACATGTCATCTGCCACCCTTCCAAACTGCATCACAATGTAGCTATCTGAAAAAGAAAGCGTTTACAGTCAGGCTAGGTTTTATATTCAGGCTATAGTAACAACTGAGCACAATTCCAGTATAATATGGAATTATCAAAACAACATATGCTACAAAATTCCAATTTCATACTTGTAACATTTTGTCCTATCGTGAAGTTGTGCAATCCCAGAATTGTCAATATCACCAGTATAACTCACTGTCTTTGCTGTGGACGATCTGGAAGTTTTTGACAGAGGCCTGTGTGACCCGACCAGAGAAGTTGAGGACATAGGAAGCAGTGTCATCATTCCAAACTGGGGTTTTGTTGTGGAGTTCAATCAGGTTGTCCATCTGTCTGTTTTGGTAGCGCATAAGTATATTGTCGTTGTCCTTAAAGGTAAAATAACAGAATTTTTGTGCATGAATGAATTGGTCATTGTAGTGAGTACTGTAATTGAGTTTCTAAGTTAGCTGAACTGCCTAACTAGCTATCATTTCTGTGTAATGATAAAGGGCTGTTCACACAAAATGCATTTTTGTATGTCAATATGCTTCTTTTCCATTGTTTTTCTATGCAAATATGCACATCTGACCATTGCGCTTGCATCTTTTGCAGCATTTCACGAATGACACGTCATCCTAAAAATGTACCGCTTACATTAAAAGAAGTTAAATGTAGATGTTCAAGCTGCTTTTTCACTCCACAACCCTGCGTCTCACATTTCTTCAATGCAAAAACACATTGTTTGTATGGCCCCTAAAACTGTCTCAAATGGTAAGCAGTAAAATTATGCTCAATTCTAAAATTCTAGCAAATACAAACAAATGTCCTTCAAGCATAAAGCTATCCCAGAATTTGCTTTAAGTAGCTCTAATTTTAGTTTTATTCAGTGCAAAAATGGGGTAGGACATAGCAAGAAATAATTTATATATACAGTAATTACTTTTTTTTTTTTTACAATATTGACTCTTTGGTTCATGCTCTCTATTAACAATGTCTCAAGTCTGTCACTTCTGAAATTTCACTATGGTTAGAATGTTGTTTTGGGCCGTTTATGTTGCAGAAATCATGTTAGTATGCTAGGTTTTGAGACACAACTATATACCTGTTAAAAAAAAAAAATACAAATCTTGTTTTAAGTGAAATGTGCCGAATAAAATCATTCAGTCATCACTGAACATTTATAATCAAAGCTAATTGAAAAACCATGCCTGTGGCCACATTTCTGCAAAATAATATTATGTTGCTTTGTGACACAATTAAAGTGAAATGTCCTGTGAGTGGCTCTAAAAGGGGTGATGCTCTAACATGTTAGAAAATAATGCACCACATACACTAAATCCAACCCTAAACCAAACATGAAGCAAATGTGAAATAAAAATGCATTTGCTAAAGCAACCAAGTCATTTTACCTTGCTTCTACAAGTCTTCAAGCTATTTTATTATGACACGTTTGACAGGTTATACTCAAGTGTTTTATATCATAGGTGCAATGCTGTACCAGGTGGGCTACCAAGCAAGTTTACCAAATAGGAAAGCCAAACATATGGAGGTTATGTGAAGCATAACATCAAATGTATTAGTTTACAAATCATGTACCATGGTAAAGTGTTTGAGGTCATAACACAGTGTTGTGCAAGGACCATGAGCCTATATTAATCGATAATCTGCCCGTAAATTATGATTTGTGTGAAAAGGAATAAATTTGTTGTTGGTGTTTTTTGCCACTAGTGTTAACTTCAGCTGGAAACTGCAGTGAATTGTATGTATAAGTACTTTTTTGGATTTTGGAGCACATTTTTCCAATGAGCCTATGTTGTGAATTTACTTGCTTGCCTTTGTCGTTGCATATCAGAGTCAGATATAACTCACTGTTCGTGGACGTATCGGCACTCGCTCGTTGTCGTCATCCATGCCTGGAATGATGACAGTCATTTTTCTTGGCCCTTTAAACCCCAACACATTTGTCTCCTGGACAGAAACACCAGTGTATACTTTAAAAATGACAGATTTTCTAACCTCCAGGATGACTGTTGTGGAATGGAAGTGAGCACTCACGTAAATGATAGCCGCTAGCTCTTGCCGGGCGTTAGACATGTCTCTGAGGGCACGATCAGGGTTGAGACCGTTGTCAAACACTGTGAACTTGGTACCCATGAGATTGGACCTAAAGAGATGAAAAACCACAAAGCAAAGAAGAAAGTGCAATAGATCAGCAATTATGCATACTTATTTTGGTACGTTTTATATCATGCAAATTACCTCAACTTTCCGATAAAATTTTCTCCACCCCGTGACAGATCAGTGGCATCTATGGATATCAAATAATTTGACGTTGCACTCTTTTTTCTTTTTCGACCAGCCAATAGGAAAACCTGCAAGATGGGATGGAAGATGATCTCAAGTCAGTCATTAATTCGTGATGGCGATTTACGAAAGCTGTGCATTTGAACTGAATTTGACTTAAAAGTAAGAGCAAGTTACCTTCTTGTCATTGTCTAAATGGAGGTAATAGGTGGGGTAGAAGCCTCTGTCCATGCCGCGCTTGTCTCGCGTCACTTTACACTTGATGGTGGTTCCCTGAGGTGCAGGCTGAAGAACAAACTCCTCAAGGTCATCGAACTCAATCTCTGGTGATGGAGGCCTCTCCTCTTCCTGTCACGAGAGAGATAATACTGTTCAGGTTATACAGATTATACATTCTTTCCTTCAGGATGACATTGCCTCGGTTTACAGAACTCTTACCTTTTTACTTTTCCTGCCTTTGCCTTTCTTCTTTCTGGGCACTTCTGTATCCTCATCATCACTTTCATCAGATTTAGCAGCGTCTACAAATGCAACGAGAAGTTTTTTATATTGTTTTATGAGCAGCTTGACAAAATGAAAGTTATTCTGTCTTTTGTTTCTTGTAGTTGCAAGAAATGTGATATTATAGGGAGTTTTCTTTGAAAATTGAAAATAAAAGTGCTTGATGTACTACTAGATTTTCACTCAGAAATTGCTAGTAAGTTTCACAGTTACAAGTAATGCATTGAAATAAATGTGACATTTTGAAGTTAGAAAAACTGAAATAGTATTTTCTTGTAAAACATACTCCAGTAATCTTTGTCTACAATTTAAAACAATTACATTTCACCATTACATTTCTGGCAGAAATTAAACCTCACAGTATGAAATAGGATAGATAATGTTACTGCAATCAGAAGATAGCAGTGTTATTAGTCTAGTTTGTATATAGCAATAGACAAAATAAAAGTCCAGCGAGAGTTGTGCTGTTTCTGGCTGTGGTGAAGCACATGTGCTTACAGTTCTCGAGCTTTTGTCCAAATGTTACAAACAAACAGTTGAAGTTTTCCATGCGAAGAGAGAGTTTACACTTACTCTTTTTCTTGTTGTTCTTCTCTTTGTCTTTATTGCTCTTGTCTTTTTTCTTGTCTTTGTCTCCTCCAGCCTGAAACATGGAGGTGGAGTTGGCAGTGGATTTCTTTTTGCTCTTGCTGGGTTTAGTCTCTGGCTCACTCTCATCACTGTCAGACTTGGCGATTGGAGCAGAAGCTTACAAGATTCAGTAAACACTGTTAGTAATAAATACTCTTCAAAACACTTTGTACAAGCAAGCATTACTGTATATTGCACTACTTTGCTTTGTTTGTGATTTTATTACTAATCATTTAATGATATGCTGCAAGAAATGTCAAGGTCATATTTGACAGCAACATTTAAATTTATATCAAATGTATATTTGCATTATACATTGTATAAAGAAAATGAAGTGAAGTTTTAGCATATGTAGATAGAAAATGATATATTTTTGCATAATAACATGATTTTTAGTACAATTAACTCCGGTTTCACAGACAAGGCTTAATTAAGGCCTAGTCCTAGACTAAAATGTAAATCTGAGCTGTTTCAACTGAAAGAAACTTGCACTGATTGATCTTAAAATATATCAGTGCCTTTGTTTTGTGTTTTTTTTCTAAGGCACGTTTATAAAAATTACTTAAATGTCCTAATTGAACTATGGCATAATCCTGGTTTAGTCTAAACCCTGTCTATGAAACCAGGCCTTAATTTCATTTCATTACATTTTATTCCCAGATTCTCATTCTTATTACTGCTCAATAGTTACTATTTTTTTTCTCCAGACAGGATTTTTTTAACATCACCATAAAGAAAATACTACCATGGTGTATAAATACTTTATAATTAAAATAATATATCTTTGTTTTATTATTGTAACAATGTAAAATAAAAGGTCTAAAAATATGCTTCTTTTTTTATTTTATTTCAATTTTGAGGTAAAATATAAACCAGACATGTTATTGGTGTTCTTGACAGACTTCATAAGATTCACAATCTAGTTGTCTTTAGCAATACTTTGATTAATGTCAAGTGTTTTAATAAAAGTGAAATTACCTTTCTTTTTTGCGATAAAATCTGGTTTATCTCCATTTATCTGAAACATAGAAGCTGGCTCCTTTTTAGCCTTGGCTGTCTTTCCTTTGCTTTCCGATTCACCTTTACTCTCTGCAAAGATAATATGTTGGATTACAAATGAGATAACTCAGTATTTTCTACAATGTTGGGCGGCCTACAACAAAACCTAGAGTTGATGTATGAGTCACTGAAGCTAGAGTTTGTTCACAGGGTATTTAGCTGAGAGTCCTTATGTGATAGTCAAGTTAGGACCGGTTCCCAGAACTCCCTGGGGTTATTCAGGTGTGCCAGCTCCAGATAATCAGCACAGCTTCCAGCTGAAGAGCAGTGTCTTTCAATATGGAAATTACACTGCTAATGGCTCAATACATAGAGGACAACCAGAGAGCTTCCAGTTTGAATGTCAAAACAGCGATAGCTCGGTTCTAATATCCCAGTCTTTCCTCCACCCACAATCATTGTTAAACTTTTGAAACATGCTCATCGTACATTAAACTTCTTCAAATGTTTAATAAAACCTGAACGCACACCCCTGAGGAGTCGTCTGTGAAGGTTTTCATTCATCTGAATGTCTGGTAAAACGTATTAGTTAGCAGCTGGACTTTGTTTTCCATTTGTTGAAGTCGTTTCTCCACTTATCCGAGTGGCTTGATCAGACACCCCCTGAGGAGCTCACCATCTGTCTTTTAACAACAGGGAAAATGAGGCCAAGCCTTTACAAGATGAGCAAATGAATCCCTAAAAGCATAACTAAAAACAAGAGTCAGATTCACTTGAAAGTCCCCCGCTAAAGCTCATAGATAAAGCAGAGCAGTGATCTTTAAGACAGATCTCCAGTATTGTTCTGGCTAATCTCCTTAGTTCATGAGATCTAGCGCTAATCCTCTTCCTGAGCAGCAAACCCCCATGCATGTGTACATAACGACATTAAGAGTTACACACACTGAAGCCATTGTCTAACAGTTTCCTCTGACTCGATACCTCAAGTGATTGGCTCAGAGAGGGAAAAACAATCTAAAAAAACAAAAGCTTCAGGATTTCTGTTTTCAGGGACCAAAAATACCCCAGCAAAGTTCAAAGTGACTCTTACAATAACATAAATGCTACTTGACTGCTGAAACTAATGGAGAAAAGCTCAAAATGAACATTAGCATGCATTCAAGTGTGAATACGCTCAGCTGACCTTTGGCCTTTGATTTCTTTTCTTTGGTGCCAGCAGGGGAGCTGTCTTTGGTAGGTTTCTTTTTAGTTTTCTTCTGTGAGGTCTCCTCTTCGTCATCCTCATCATCTTCATCATCGGAATCTGATTAAAAAGATGTGAGTGTTGAAGGACGAATCATATCAATGATTGCGGCAATTAAATAGATCCTAAAACTGGTCAGTAATATACATTCTTGGTCTGTGCAAGCAGTATTTCAAGGTGAAATTTTAATTTTTAATTAAAAACGTGCTCTGCCTATTAATTGAGTCACCAAGAGGTCATGGTTTGGCTGGTTATCACAGCTTCATTAGCCCCTGCTGGTGGATGGTGTAACTACACCATCTGATTGCAAAAGCATCCTTGGCTAGCAATTTTTTTGCAAGAAACATCTATTGGTAATATGTGACCCTGGACCACAAAACCAGTCATCAGGGTCTTTTTTTTTTTAAATTGAGATTTATACATCATCTGAAAGCTGCTTTCCATTGATGTATGGTTTGTTAGGATAGGACATTATTTGATACAACTATTTGAAAATCTGGAATTTGAGGGCGCAAAAAAATAAATAAATAAATACTGAGAAAATTGTCTTTAAAGTTGTCCAAATGAAGTTCTTAGCAATGCATATTACTAATCAAAATTTCAGTTTTGATATATTTACAGTAGGAAATTTACAAAATATCTTTATGGGACGTGATTTTTACTTAATATCCTAATGATTTTTGGCATAAAAGAAAAATTGATCATCTTGACTAAAATACAGTGTATTTTTGGCTATTGCTACAAATATACCCGTGCTACTTCAGACTGATTTTGTGGTGCAGGGTCACATATGTCTTTATAGTGTAGTAGATGTAGATTGTAGAAGGTAATGTTTTCTTTTTGAAGGGCTCTCAAAAGCATCAAACTGATCATTTTTCCTTGTACTATATGCCTAGGATAGCTGCTAGAGAAAGGTTTGCGACTGTTTGTGTTGTTGTGGTGCCATCAGCTAATCATTGTTGTCCCGACTAATTAGTCACACTGCAATTTTGTTGCAAAAAGTAAAATAAAATAAAATAAAATGAAATAAAATGTAAAAGAAGGCAACTGACATTATGATTTGAAACCGTTAACGGTTCACCTCCTTTTACCTCCCCTCCAACTGCCTGTTATATAGCAATCCAATCAATTTACATGATCCAATCAATTCCCAAAGCATAACAAACCATAACAAGAATAACAAAAATCCCATCTGGCATTTTGTAAATATACTATTTAAACTACTTACGGTAAGCCTGAGGGAGATTGATTGACCAAAACGTTGCTAATAATTTCATAATTTTGAGTAGTGTTCAGGATTTATGCATTTTTTCACTTTTATCTGATGCACTTGTAGGAACCTGGTCTCATGACGAAAACGTACCTGTGGGAACTTTTTGACAAGACGCGAAATACCGCCATGTACATTTCATGACATATTCGATGTGAAATGCCCACTGAGTGGCACTAAAAGAGTGTTCGTTTTTTCCTCCCCGGAACAGATGAACGTGCATACCGATCCTCCCTATACGCAGAATACGCAAGCTGCGTAGGGCCCCCCGAAACATCAGGGGGCCCCCTTGCTCTCAAATATGTTTTAATTTTAGTTTCGTTTTTGAGTTTGGCCAGTGGTTATGAAAGCCTGAATGATCATCTCTTTTAATGCAGTGCGCTGTCACGGTCTCTACGCAAAAATCAATCAAAAGTAATGTGAATGTCGTACAGTCTCTTGCTCGAGACTAAAAAAACGAGTTGAAAGCATACCAAGCCACGGAAGAGATACTGTTTCGCGAGATTCGAGGCGGAGTGAAAAAAACCCCCCCCCCCCCCCAAAAAAAAAAAAAAAAAAAAAGTTTTGCGTAGGGTCCCCAGAAGTCTAGCATCGGCACTGCGTACATATGATACATTTTATGTGACATTGGTTTTGTTGGTGTCATTACAGTCAAGTACAGTTGTGACTTGAAATGTCCATTGAATGGCGCTATAAGTCTAATGCTCTGTGATGATTTAAAATAACGTACCATCTGCACTATACACCTAAACCTACTAGATAGTATGAACAAAAGCAAATGTGACATAAAAACACAACCATGCCATTTTAGTTTGTTTTTTGATCTCTCATTTTTCAGCGTGAGTTTTTGAGGGGATTCGTACCCAAGGATTCTGCATCCTAAGTCTAATTTCGTGCTGGCTGAGCTACAGAGCAAACTTGTAACAGCCAGAAAGTGAAACATACGTATATGGAGCTGTAATCATAATTGTGTATGAAAACGATTACAAGTGCTCGATGTTTTACGGCCTCTAGTGTTCATTTCTGTTGGAAGCTGCAGTGTCTGCAATTTTGCGTCTTGCGAAAATTTCCCCCAGGTAGCCTAAGTTTTTGTCATGAGATCAGAATGATTGGGTGTGTGAGACACTATGGGTCAGTTTTACTAACAGCTTGTGCCAGCGCAAACCGTCTTTTGGCATTAAAATAGTACTGTCGCGATTTACTAAAGATGTGCAGTGACAAATTAGCGCTGAAAAGGCGTGGACACAGTTATTTTTGCGCCTGACCTTATTGAATATGCATTTTTAGGAGTTTCCCTTTCGGATGCAAAATTTATGGGAGGAGAAATGAATCATGCAATGAGATTTACTAACGTTTGAGCTCGTCAAATTACTGGTATTTGCGTCATTATTTAACGTCTTTAACTATTTTGCGCTTGAAGTGGCTGCAATTATTCTTGCTAGGAGGAGGGACCGCAGAGAACAGAGAGCACATAGAAGGGAAAGGATTTTTTCCAGACAAATTAATTTATTTGGAATGCAAGAAGAACTTGAAAATACAGTTTGCCAAGCCATGTTATTTTTAATTTGCTTCAGGAAATAAAAGACGACTTGGAACCCTAGGAGTCACGCAATACCAGGTCTATCAAAACTTCTTGCAACCTTTCATTTTTTGGCCTCCGGTTCTTTTCCTTTATTTTTTATTTGCGACTACACTAATTTGCGCTGCGCTTGGTATATTGTGTTGGTCGATATGTAAATGAAATGTTGCATCTGTGTTCTTTAATTTGCACATTGTTAGTAAATCACCCGCAGAAATTCCCACGCCCATCGGCGCTGTTTTGGAAATACGTTCTCACGCTAATTTGCCCTGTTTAGTAAAACTGGCCCTATATCTTCTTTTAAATATCCAGTTTAAAATATTTCATACAGTATTCAGGAAAAACATGCCGCTTAATTCCCTTTGTATGACCTAAGATGCTGGTATAGGCTCCGGTTTGAAAATGGATGTATGGAACTTCATGGTTAGCATAATTTATTTGTCCCAGTTGATTATTTAAAATCTTATATACCTTTCTTCTTCTTAGGAGTACTCTTGGGCTTCTTTTTTGTGTTCTTCTCTGCTGCCTCTTCTTTGTCCTTCTCGGTTTTCTTCTTCTTTACCGCTTTGATCTCTGCTGAGAAGTAACAAAATAAACATTTGTTTTAGCAACCATGGAGCATTCCGTGGAGTCTGAATGTCAGTACACTTCAACATGTCGACCACAGGTGTAGTTCATCACATTAACTGTGAACAAACTTCCAAAATAAAGTTCACAAAGTTCATGATGTTCACACATTTATGTAGCCACTGTATGTCTCTCTAAGCACAAACTTGAATATGTGGAAATTCAATGTCTATTTAACCATTGTTTATTGAATTTCTTAAATAGCATCCAAATCCTATAGGATGAATTCACAACAGTTGTTAATTGCATATTTGAGATGCATCAGACTGACTCTTTGAGGGCGTACTGTCCTCCTCGCCTGACAACTCTTCACTCTTTTTAGCTTTGCTCTTTTTCGGTTTGGCTTCAGCTCCGTTGGCCTTTCCAGAATCTGCCTCCGGCTTCTTCTTTTTTGTCTTCTACACTGTAAGTAAAGACAATGAATGGCATTCACATTTCAAGGTTTTCTTTGCATACTTGTACATTTTTGTAATGGTTGTGCAAATTTAAGCAGAAGTTTTGAACTCACCCATTGCCACACATCAGTGAAGGCAAGCAAAATGATGTAGAGAGTACATTAGACTTAATACATTAGTCTATTATTAAACACAAATATTTAAGCTGTTCATTAAGCAACCTTTTTTATATAGATTATACATTTCATATTGCATCTTTGTAATGCAATAATCATGTTTACACCTTTCTTAAGGACAAACAATCAGTCAAAAGTTTCTGTACATTCAAACACTGCTCAAACAAAGGAGGTTAAATTTGTTTGACTGGGTGTGGCACATTGGTTTAAGACGTGACCTCTTTATGTACAGAACACCGAGGGAGGCCAGGCTAGGTTAAGGATATGGAGAAAGTCTAATTCTTGCACAATGTAGGCCGGACGTCACAGCCTGCTTCCTCACTGCATGGAGTGGGGAGCATATAATCTGATTAGTTCCGATCTTAAATGAGTATTTATAGACCTCACTTCAACAAAGAGCAAAGACAGTGGGATCCTTGATTACTGCCGCCATGGGGATTTTACTTGGTTAGCGTTATGGAAAACCCCTTCATAGACCGTTAGCCACAGTAGACTCGAGTGAGATTCTGTATGACAGAAGCATCCAAAAGCATCTGCTTGGCTGTCTGAGAAATATTGACTGGCTAGGTTTTAATTAGAGTTAATGTTTAAGCACTTTTCATAATTTCAGCCATGTCTCCTCAGGGAAAACCTCTTTTGGGTCAGTGAGTTTTAGTGCCATGCTCCAGTGGCCTTGAGCATCCCCTCTGTGATATATTCTTTCTCCTTTTCTCCTCCCTTCATGGTTAAAAATGTAACAGGATATTCAGGGAAAAGGAAACAGAAGCAACAAATATTTCCTGTTTTTGAAAAACAAACATTTAAAAACATTAAACATGGAAACCGGTTCGAAAGCCTGTTCTTAATTATTTTTCAACGCCGAAAATCTTTTAGAAAAACTTTTTTTTGTTGTTGTTAAAATAATTTTTCTAGAAAATGTTTGGCACTGAAAAATAATTGTATTGATTATTTGATTAAATAAATATTCAAATATTTGGTCACACTTTATATTACGTGGCCTTAACTACTATGTACTTAGATCAAAAATAAGTGCAATGTACTTATTGTGGTCATATTGTATTGCAAAACACTTTTGATGCTATTAAGGTGAGATATGGGTTAGGGACAGGTTTGGTGGTATGGGTAGGTTTAAGGATGAGTTAAGGTGTAAGTGATGGGTCAACAGTGTAATTATACATGTAATTACAGATGTAACTACATATAGGTATTTTTAAAAATATAAGTACAATGTAAAAACATGTAAGTACACAATAAGTGCACTGTATCAAATTATTAATTTAAATGTATGTACATAGTAGTTAAGGTCACCTAATATAAAGTGGGACCAAATATTTATTAAAATTGGATTTATTACTTTAATTGTAACCTGGAAATTTAACCAATAAACAGGTACCAGGAACCGTCTAGAACAACAACAAGAGCCAACTCAATCCATTTGCTGCCAATATTACGAAAGAAGTGCTTTCCTTTTCTAAAGCCTTTCTAAATCCTGCTGACAGGAAAACACAATCAATTTGACGATCAAAGAGTCAGTTCAGCCAATCAAGATATTACACAATACCTAAACTATAAACTATACCTTAAAGGCTAAATGCTAGCTATATCTATAATCAAGAGCCCAAATGTATTGCCTATGAGAACCTTATAGGTAATTTATTCATAAAGAAAAAGATATTTCAAAACAACTTGAATCCAGTGATATATACAGCAAAGTTGGCATAAAATGTTGGAAAATTTAGATTAAATGGCTTTCCTTTAAATATGTTAGATTTTACAGGTTTTAAGTAGACAGTTTAATAAAATGTAGATTAATGGATGGGTTCTTGACCTGTAAACAGGATCAAGGCAGAATGAGTCTTTGAGGTGGATTGTTCCCTGCCATATTGTAAATCACAACCTACTGCATGTTATGTTCTGCAGAAGAACAAATAGACACAAAACCCTAATCAATCAAAAAGACTTGCATTAACTTCATCTGACAATCCTAGGCTTGTTCAGTACCTTCTAGTTCACAGAGCTACACTATTTATGCCTGGTCTAAAATCATCAAACATTTTCTCAGTATTTGCTCCTTTACTCCCTAAAACATCCATTATCATATAGATTTAAGACATTTATAACTGCGTTTAGAAACTACAGACTCTTTTCAGCTCTAAGACACAACAGATGTACCTTCTCTGAAGACATGGTTATTGAGATGACATCGGTTCAATAGTAAAAGTCCAGGCAAGAGAGCAGATGAAGCTGTCATGTGTGTTTACATGAGTGTGTGCTGAGGGCATCAGTGTGCCTGATTATGAAGGCTAGTTTAGTCCAGAGAACTTGATAATAGGATTTAGTGTAAAGCCCATCTGCCTCAGGAGTAACCAAAACAACACAAGAGGAACGTACCATCTATCGACACAATAAACACGACTGCAGAATGAGTTTCCTTCATTACACTCTCAGATAAAAAAAGTACAAAGCTGTCACGGGTGCATTATACTTTCAAAAGGTACACCTTTGTACCTTATTTTACCGCTAAACGGTGCATATTAGTACCTCGAAGTTACATATTAGTGGCTAAAGTGTACATATCAGTATCTTTTGAAAAGATACTGTCCTAGACACAGCTTTTGTACCTTTTTTCTGAGAGCGTTAGGTGCAAATGTTAAAAGGTACCTTGCTGACCCCTAAATTGTACCTCGAAGATACATAGTAGTACTTTAGAAGTACATAAAAATACCTAAAGTGCACACCTTTTGAAAGAGTATCAACGCAGTTAGTTTTGTACCTTTTTTCTGAGATTACACAGATTATTAATGAAAATTTGAATTAAAAAAATTTACAAGAATTATGCAATATCTTAGTATTTGGTTTGATGCCTTTTTCTTTAATGACACTCAAACTGCATCAGCTCCAGACGTTTGTGAGCACCTCGAGCTTCAGTGGAAGAACTGAAAGGTTTATTTATAATAACTTTTATTTATCCAAAAATGTAATTTATTGGTAGTTTAAATTGGGGGGGTTGGGTGGGGGATTTTCAGTGTTCTCAGACATTTATACCCACATTATAGCAGACTTGGACTTGAATGGAGACAGATTGAGACATGCACAAACTTACACAAACAAACTGTACACTTGATGTATAACTCACCTGTGCTGACCTTTTGGAGTCATTGTTAGGAAGGCTAAGAGACAAATCAGCGTTATAAGCAAAGCAGGCACATTTATGACAGTATTTATAATAAAGCTGAAGGAAGCACTACTCACCTGTCTTCTGTCCAAACCTCCTTTAAGATCTCTTTCTGCAGAGGCATCAAGTGAAGATCACTGAAAACCTCCAAATTCTTCTCAAATAAAATCTCCAAAGCTCAATCAATAAGTTGATTGCAAAAAATAATCTCAGTGTTCATTAAAGCATGCATCAAAAAATATTACAAATGATAATCATGAACTATTTTTTTCTCTCCTTTCATTTCTGTGGCCTACAAGACAGGGCATGTGTTGCCTATGTCTTTTGCACTTGAAAACATACAGGTTGGGTTTTACTGGTCGTCTTAAAAGGCCAATAAGATGAGAGTGCTGCTTCCCAGCATGCGTTTAGGTTTAGCATGCCATCTGTCAATGGGAGACAAACCATTACAAAACCAGTCACTGGAGGTCTAACGCATTCACCTGCAAAGCCCCATCACAAGATTTAATAGGACTGTCATCAGAATTAAAGGGGAGCCACGTGTCTCTTTGGTGGATTTGCTACATAAAGTTCACATATAGGTACATATCATTAAAATAATGCTGTATTAATTAAATATTAATTAAATTTATTCCATAAAATCCATTGATTTATGTCACATTATAGCATGACAGTGATTTATTGTGTGTGTGTGTGTGTGTGTGTGTGTGTGTGTGTGTGTGTGTGTATGTATATATATATATATATATATGTATGTTGTATGTTGTACAGATATGAAATTAATAAAGCAATGTGCATTTCAGGAATTGTAAACCTATTGAAAAATAGCTTTTTAATATTAAAATAATAAATCCTAAATATTTTAAATATTGTTCAGAAATTCCACTTATAAAAAAATAAAATAAAATAAATAAATAAATAAATACTTTTTTGAAAAGATTACTGAAAAAATGCTTAGTTTTTTTTCTATTTCAAAATTTCAATGTGTTACTTGTTTCTTTGTGAAATTGTGATTTGTTTGTGAAATTTACTAGCCATTTCTGAGTGAAAATTGTTTCTACACCACTTTTTGTGTGTGAAGGCCTATAGAATCGCAAATAATCATGTATAAACAATACTAAACAGTACGTCTAAATAAAAATCCATTTATTTATATAAATTTATGGGGACTGATTTGTGGTTTGGGGTAGATTCAATCTGTTGTAATCTCAAATCATATACCTTATCTTTATTCATTATTTCATGTTTCTACTTCATATTTAAAACATTAATATAATAACATTATTACCTCTATCATAATTCTTACAAAAAAACACTCTGAGCAAATGTACCTTTTAATGGTGTACAGTATCAGGTTTATATGTATAACTTTGATATGTGTTTTATTTTATTTTATTTTTGTTTCTGTGTGTAGTTACCAATATATGCCACAAGAGGGTATTGCAGCATTTGTTGTAGTGTTGATAAAGTCAGATCATTCAAGTTAGTTGTAAAATACTTTAAATATGACACATTGTAGTGCAAACTGAAGCACTTTTCTATCATTGGCCAATATAATGCATGTACTATTAAATTATGTATGTTAATTAATACAGTGCATTTACCCTGTAAAACTTCTTTCCCTCACTTTATATTGACCACACAATAAATTAACACAATGTTTAAATGTATGTGTGCCCTTTGAGGGCCTCCTGTGCATCAACAGCTCCATCTAAAGCATGGACTAATTGAACCTCTCCATTTCCTGTCCCTATACTCACAAGTATGTGGGCTGGCTGCCAAGTGTTGAAAACATGACTGCATTTTTAACCTGCAGCTTTAATTATAAGCCTGAAGTAGAGTGTTAGAGTTCAGCGGCCTGGCATACATCTCCTCCTGACCCGAGGGGTCCAGCTCTGTCCTCTATACCCCTCTCCCCTGCCTGATTATGGCAGTCTAGACTAATGGATCTCCTGGCTGGCCTGCTCTCTCTGACAGCCTTCCCAACAACTGGCATCACGCCCAAGAGAAGCTAGTGAATTGACCCACTGTGGCGAAGCTCCTCGGGCCTTAAAGGAACAGTGTTACGCTGCAACCTGCCGCCGACCAAGGCTGAGTTCCTCTGTGCTTTTTGTGCTTCCAGAGAGAAAAATATAAGGTGAATTTAGGTTAATCAGGACATATTTTTCCCAGTCATCGCAATAGCAAAACATTTACCTGAATTCATCCCTGCTGTTTAGATTTAGATTTTAACTCTTGACAGAGTCAAATACATAAGTGTCATTATACGTGAAAACTACTCTATTTAACTGGCCAGAGGAAAAACAAATTCACAATAGTTTCTGTTTTGGAGACCCTAATGGAGCTTTTGATTCTGTTATGTTTAAGTGTCAATTTTGTCTCAGTTGATTCTCCAAAAAAACAAAAAAAAACAAAACAAAAAAACAACAAAAAAAAAACAAAACAAAGCAAAGCAAAACAAAAACAAAGCAATGCAAAGCAAAGCAAAGCAAAACAGAATATATACAAAAAAAAAAAACACTTAATATACTTAAGTGTGAACTGAATATAGACATTTAACTGCATGTTAATTATAATTAAATGAAAATGTACTGTAGTTTACAAATAAACAAAACAAAAAATAAAAAAACAAACACTTAATATACTTAAGTGTGAACTGAAATATAGACACTTAACTGCATGTTAAGTATAATTAAATGAAAATGTACTATATTTTACAAAAACAAAAAGCAAAACAAAAAACAAAACAACAGTATATATACAAAACAAAAAACAAAAACAAACGCTTAATATACTTAAGTGTGAACTGAAATATAGACATATAACTGCATGTTAAATATAATCAAATGAAAATGTACTATAGTTTAAATTCATGTTAAATGCAATTAGCTGAACTTGGAGTAAGAGTTCTTTCTGACCCACTTATATAGGATTTAAGTGCATCTTTATATGTAATTTAATAATTATGTCTATTATTTTTTTATGGTAAATTAGGATAAATTCATTTCTAGTGAAATTTGCCTGTAATGTATTTAAATATATTTATAATTACACATTTGTAAGGATGAAGTTGCAATTTAGTAATTTTGACAAATATTATTTAATTTTATTGTAATATTGAGCAATACACTACAGTTAAAATTATAATCAAGTATTTTACATGTGATTTAGCACGATAATCAACATCAAAATAAGTTTAAAAAATACTATTAAAACATGATTTCAAATGTACTTTACAGTAAAACTTTCAATTTGACATTATTATAAACTGCACTTTTTAAAAGTGCACTTAAGTGTGTTAAAAATTCATAGTGATCTCTCTTTAAGTACACTTAATTGGCCATTTATTTTATTAATATTGTATTATCTGCAGGTACAGTTTTTGTTAAAAAAAAAAAAGTTTTAAAGTAGTTTAGTCTTATTATAAATGTAGTATTTTTACACAATATTTGTGTGACACATGTTTTATGTTTTTAGCTTAGGAACATGCTAACAGCAAATTGAGGCAATTGGCTTTTGGAACGGAGCCCGAGACTGATGTCTTTCTCGGTGTAAAGTGTTGGCATGAACATCATGTTCAGGGTAATGCACACCCTAACAGATTTTCAGGATACAGAATGCTCTGCATCGAAGGAAATCAAACAAAAGTAAATGAGAAACTACAGATAATATGATACCATCCTTAGGGGACCGAAGTACAGGGCAGAATGTGCCTTATTTTGCAAACACACACACACAAAGGGAGGGTGTTAAACAAAGAGGAGAGTAGGCGATATAATGAAAAGGAACAAAAGGTGCACGGGAGGTGTTCTCCTTTCTAATAAAAGGCTGTCAGATGATTTGTCATGAGTTACAGTACAACAGGCCTCTCGCGCTTGAAAGATGGCATATTCTGTCATGCTGACGTCCTTGCAGAGAGCAGATGGAGGGCAGTGTGAACAAGTGCACATTTCTCCCTCGAGGCATTCTCAAATGCTCCTGCCCTCTCACTGTCTCCACAAACATGTGTGTTGTGTGTCCACAAATACAGTCACTTTGTGGTGCTATTGTTTCTAACATCGCTTTCTCTTTGGCACTTGACTTCCCCTTGTGAAAAAGAAACACACTTTAGCATACTACTACTTAAGAGTACTTAAGTATACTTAAGTGCAAACTGAATGTAATGATTCCAGACCCTGAATGGCATGTTATTTACAAATAAATGAACTATAGTTAAGTACTACAAATATATGAACCATAGTAATGTACTATAGTTTAAATTTAAATGTGTTATGAAACATTATCATGAAATTCAGCTCTCTTTAAGTACACTTAAGTAGCCTTTGAATTCAATAATATTATATTATTTGTTTTGTATCCACAAATACAGTTACTTTGTGGTGCTATTGTTTCTAACATCTGAACTGAGTCGCTTTCACTTCGGCACTTGACTTTCCCTTTGTAAAAAAGAAATACACTTTAGCATACTTTTAAAAGGAGTACTTAAGTATACTTAAGTGCAAATGGACTGTAATGATTTCAGACCCTTAGTGGCATGTTATTTACAAATAAATGAAACCGTACTATAGTTTAAATTTATATTAAATGCAATTAGTTGAACTTTAGAGTGATTTTTTTGACCTACTTAAGTAGGACTTAAGTATCTTTATATGCAAATGCACTAAAGTATACTTTAATATAATTTCTATTAAAATCTGTATGTCGTATGTTTAAATATATTTGTAATTACATGTTTGTAATGATAATGTTATAAATTAAGTACATTTAACATATTAACCTTAAATAATACAAAATAACACTACAGTTTAAAATAATATAATGAAGTACTTTAATGTGTTTTAGTATGTTAGTCAACACACCAAAGTAAGTGCATTTCTTTAAAGCATGACAAAGTATTAAAATGTAATGATTTAAATGTACTTAATTTAAATTTAAATGTGTTAAGAAACATACTCATGAAATTCAACTCTCTTTAAGTACACTTAAGTAGCCTTTGATTTCAATAAATTTATATAATTTGTTGTGTATCCAGAAATACAGTTACTTTGTGGTGCTATTGTTTCTAACATCTGAACTGAGTTACCTTCTCTTTGGCACTTGACTTCCCCTTGTGAAAAAGAAATACACTTTAGCATACTACTACTTGAGAGCACTTAAGTATACTTAAGTGCAAACTGAATGTAATGATTTCAGACCCTTAATGGCATGTTATTTACAAATAAATGAAAATGTACTAGATTAAATTTATATTGCACGCAATTAGTTGAACTTTAGGGTGATTTTTGACCTACTTAAGTAGGACTTAATTTGCAAGTAGTGCACTTTATTTGCAAGTGTACTAAAGTATACTTTAATGTAATTTCTATTAAAACTTGTATGTCATATATTTAAATATATTTGTAATTACATGTTTGTAATGCCAACGTTCTGAATTAAGTACATTTATTATATTAACCTTAAATAATATGAAATAGCACTAAAGTTCAGTTTATAATCAAGTACTTTAATGTGTTTTAATATGTTAGTCACACATCAAAATAAGTGCATTTCTTTAAAGCATGACAAAATATTACAATATAATGATTTAAATGTACTTCATGACTTAAATCTGTTAATAAACATGGAATTCAACTCTATTTAAGTACACTTAAGTGGCCTTTGATTTTAATAATATATTATCAAGTACAGTTTTTTTTAAATATACATATACTAAGATATACTAAGATTTGAAGTACATACAAGTGCACATTCAGTACAATTAAGTACATTTCTTTTTCACAAGGTCTTCAAACCTTTCTCTGTCTTATGGACAAAACTTGTCACACACATTTGTTTTATTTATGTTTCCTGAATTTTCGCCAAACAGAATTACTTTGAGCGATTTACATTTCCTATTCGTATGTAAACCCAGTTTGTAAAACCATTCTTATGTTCATTGTGCATTTAATTCCAAACAGTTTACCTTTTTCTATTTATGTTTTATGAATGAGATCCATTGATGTGTGCGTTTGTGATCAGGTTGTGCAAATTTATTTTTCATTTGTCAGCTGTCGCTATGAAACAATTTCACAGTGCAAGTCTATGAGTGGATCGATTTGTGATACCCTTTGTGGTTCAGAAATGCAGCAAGGGTTACTTATTAACTAAAGATATTTATAGTTGGGTCGCACCGTACGGCTCTGAAACTAATGCAAATGTCTATGTAAAAATAAACTGCATATGCAAGTAATTTTTGTAAAGTTTCCCTAGTTAAACGAGACAACACTAGGCCCTCATGCTTCTCTTATCAGTTCACATGCTGAGTGTATTATGTTAGTCAGTTAGCCGAACATGATGGTACTACTTAAGAGTACGGGCATTCTGAGAAACAATTTTATTAGTTCATTTAAAGTCAAACATAAACACAGAGATATCAAGAAACTGCGGGTTTAGAAAATGCTTCTGACTAAACACTGGAACTAGACAGTATAGGCAGTGCTAGATAACATCTTGATATTTTTCTGCTTTTGACAGCATGTAGTATATAGCTTGATATTTATACTTGTGCTCTGGAAATGTTTTGTTTTTTATTCAAATGAACCATTGGTTTCACAAGATACAATGAAGATAATGCAAGGAATATAATAGTCTAGAGTTTAAAATAATCAAGGCATGTTTTCCACACTGTTATTCACTAAAATGACAGCATTAAGATCATCAGCATTACATCACTTGCTCACCAATGGATCCTCTGCAGTGAATGGGTGCCGTCAGAATGAGAGTCTAAGCAGCTGCCAAAAGCATCACAATAAGCAATCCACACCACTCCAGTCCATCAGTTAATGTCTTAAGTGAAAAGTTGCATGTTTGTAAGAAACAAATCCACCATTTCGATGTTTTTAACTTCAAACCTTTGCTTTCAGCTAAAATACAAGTCCATAATCCATAGTAACATTTCCTTCAGAGACAAAGTCTATCTTCTGTTGTCTCTAACATCAAAATCCACCCACATATTTGTTTAGAACTATTTTGGACTGTTTTCACTTGTAAAGCATGCTTATTATGGATTATGGACTTGTTTATAACTTCTAACTGGCCAATATACATCGTAATGATGGATTTGTTTCTTACAAATACACAGTTTTTCGATTCATAAAACATTAATCGATGGACTGGAGTGGTGTCGATTACTATTGTGGTGTTTTCCTCAGCTGTTTGGATGATGAATGTTGGCTCATGTAACCAACAAAATCTTTTAGAATTTATAAAAAATATTTGCATGTGCTGTGGCTTGTAAGTTTCCCGAGTTGCACTGAAGTCACAAACAAACTACAGTGACTCATTTCAGTAAACACAGACAGTCTATACTGGCCTCAGCAGTATAGAGCATATAAAGATGCCATATTAAAACATTAAATGTCACTATATTTTACTTTTATAGATCGTCACCTGCACCCATCCCACATTTTTAGGGTGTGTTTGGCAGGTTTGAAAGTAACATCATGACACACGTTCAATGTTGCAACAACATGAAACCCTCAGGGATCGGAGTGGTGTGTTGTGATGTAGCTATTTATCCGAGCCCTGTCTCTCCCTCTGAGAATCTGGGTTAGAGAGATATGTGTCCTGACTTGACCGGGGTTTTACAGGCGGGGCCATTGTTGATGAGTAACTGGCAATAACCAGGACAATCGGCTGCTCTGTTGTTTGTACAGAGACACTATTGAGCCTGTCTCAAACACATACTCAGCTATGTATTTATCCTGCTCTTGAATGACAGGGCATTTTATTATACTTCACTTTGACCCAACAGCCAACTGAAAATTAATGTCCTTAGTTGAACCTGCCAGGCTTGTGCAGTGTCACCTACTGTACTAGAGTGCTAAGAAGACTGAACATGTCCGCACATGTTAGCTGCAATGTTTTCAAGTTGTTCTGATTACCTTGACTTCATGTGTGTTTGAATGTAGACAATAGTAGCTTGGCTTTTAATCATGCAATTGGGATTGTGAAAAACTGATTAAATTAAATGCCCTTAATGCTGGTATGAAGCAAAGTCTCAGCTTTCAAATTTTGTCATTTTGTAAGAAATTCATACAATAAATACCGTTTTGTGGCTCTTTGATATGTCGTAACAGATCACTGTAGCACCTCAGTTCAATGGCACATGAACCACTCATGTTTTCCTCTTTACTAGTTATAGTGTGAAATAAATATGAATGAACATCAGAAGATATCTCGTTTCAACTGCGAAAAGACGTCAATACACATCGTTTTTTAAGTCCACCGACGTTGATCTGCTCCTGTCTGGTTTATTTGTCGGACAAAAATGGCAGATTCTGCATTATGATTGGTCAGAATGCCTGTCAATCAAACTCCCTGCGAAGGATCAATTGTAAGTCATCTTTTCACCACACAATCTTCTCTCTAATATATCATGACAGTAAAAAGTAGAAAAAAACAAATTAAAGATCACTACTGGATATGACACTTTTTTGTCTGAATCTGGTATTTTTAAAACAATATTCTGCTGCTAATACTATTTCTGTGATTTCATGCTGCACAAAACTCATTGACCCACGTTTACCCCATTTACACGCATTTTATGTTATTTGGGTTGTAGTCTTTTACCTTGAATAGGTTTTTCAGTAGGGACACTTATCCATTTGTAAAAAAATACAATCAATTTTGATTGGACTGGCGTCAACAACAATAAATGTGTAAATCATTTTCTCTATTTATTTATGCTATGCTTGCATAATTATGTGGTTATTTACATTTTATTGTTAGCATCTAGCATTGTTTTTTCCCAACCAGCAACAACTGGAACAACCCTCTGAAAATTAACCATGGTTTTATTATGGTGAATGTGTAGTAACCATGTTTTTTTGACGTATTGATTACTATTTGAATAACCACAGTTTTACTACAAATACCTGTGGTTGGTGTAGCAAAACCATAATTAATTTGTGGTTATGGTTTAACTATAGTAACCATGGTTATTTTTCGTAAGGGAACACCTGGCCGCCACATTTACATTTCAAATCACATGTTCATTGAGGTTATTGTAGATTAAGGATTCATCAAGCTGCTAGAGTATGTTTTTCTCCACCAATGATAATACACTTCCACCACACTCACTGAAAGGAGTGAGGACCACTTCACTCTCTTAAGCACTCCAACAGAGCTTTCAGCGTGGCACTTAGGACTACTTAGCAGCTTCATATTTCAAAAATATGTCAGGTGGACCAGAGCAGGAGGAGTCTGGTCCCTTGATGAAGTGGGCAATGAAAGAATTTGTGGTGGACGTCTCTCAAGGCAGAGCTATATTCCATTTAGAGGGTCATGTTCAAATTTCAATGTTTACGAATGAAGCTAAAACAGAAAGACATTTAAAGAGGCAAATGCATTAAAAAAACACAGGAAGAACGACTTCCTTTAAAAATGTCCTCAGAAATGTGACATTGACATTTGTCTATGTACATAAACTGGAACTTTTGGACAGTGCATGATGCCCCATTGCTCTACTGTATATGATGAATGGTTGAGCTTTAGCTTTGCATCAAACAGGCAGTAATGTAAATGTATAGTAATGTACATGAATGTTTGGCCTTTGCATGCAATTTGTTTGTTCAGAACAATGTGTAAAAAGTGACATACAGGCTGAATGAAAAAGCAGTCACTCTTCTGTTTGGGGACCAGTTCTCACTATTAACTAACTATTGACTATGACTTTTGCCTCAATAAACTACTAATTTGCTGCTTATTAATAGTTAGTAAGGTAGGTGTTAAGTTTAGGTATTGGGTAGGATTAAGGGATCTAGAATATCGTCATGCTGAATAAGTCATTAATATGTTCTTTAAAATTACTAATAAAGAGCCAATATGCTGGTAATATGCATGCTAATGAGCAACTAGTTAATAATGAGAACTGGTCCCTAAACTAAAGTGTTACTGAAAATGCAAATTCACTCTCTGACAGTAGATGGTGCTTTTAGAGAAGCAGAAATGCCCCCTTATGCAGATAAACAAAGCACAACACAACTGTCAGTTTCTGACACCTGATTGTCGCAGAGAAGTCAAAAAAGCATTTGCATGCAGTCTTTCATTTTAAGCATTTCAGATATCCTTTCAGAGTTTTGTATCCATGATGGTGTTTATCAAAACAACACCAAATACAAGAGTACACAGAAAAGAGTCAGACAATAGATTCTTCCTTGGCTATTCGCCGCTTATCAAAACAGTCGGTTCATGAGCGCCACCATGTTGTAGTTTGATGTAACAGCAGTGTAAATCTTATTGGCCTGGGTTCTTTGCGGTGCGATTGAAAAGATAATAGAACATCAAACTTCAGTGCTTTACAACTATAGGACAGGAAGAGTTAAACTTATCACTGCATCTAAACCAACAACGTGTTTATTAGATCCTGTACCCATTAAACTACTGAAAGAGTTACTACCTGTAGCAGAAGAACCACTTCTCAATATTATTAACTCTTCATTATCTCTAGGCCATGTCCCAAAACCATTCGAGCTGGCGGTTATTAAGCCTCTTATTAAGAAACCATGACTAGATCCTAGTGAACTAGCCAATTACAGACCCATTTCAAATCTTCCGTTTATGTCTAAAATCTTAGAAAAAGTTGTGTATGCTCAATTGTGCTCCTACCTTCAAAAAAATTATATCTATGAAGAGTTTCCGTCAGGTATCAGGCCCCATCATAGCACAGAATCTGCACTTGTTAAAATTTCAAATGATTTGCTTCTTGCGTCAGACCAAGGCTGCATCTCATTGCTAGTTTTACTTGATCTTAGTGCTGCGTTCGACACAATAGATTATGACATACTCATAGATCGATTACAAAACTATATGGGTATTCAAGGGCAGGCTTTAAGATGGTTTAAATCCTACCTGTCCGATCGTTATCACTTTGTCTGTTTAAATGGGGAATCATCTAAATGATCAGCAGTAAAGTATGAAGTGCCACAAGGATCTGTCCTTGAACCTCTGCTATTTTCAATATCATGTTGCCCCTTGGCAATATTACTAGAAAATACGGGATTAGTTTCCATTGTTATGCTGATGATACTCAACTATATATTTCTACAAGACCAGATGAAGGTCCCTAAGGTCACAAAACTCTGGACTCTTGGTAGTACCTAGAATAGCAAAGTTTTTCACATTCAGCTCCCAAACTGTGGAATAGCCTTCCTGATAATGTGCGGGGTTCAGACACACTCTCTCTGTTTAAATCTAGATTAAAGACACATCTCTTTAGCCAAGCATTCACATAATGTATCTCATAACCTTGTACATCAGCTACATCTGATCAAATGCACATTATCATTTTTTGCTTGGGTTGAACACATCATTTTTGCTTGGTTGGAACAGCAGCTATGCTAATTTTGTCTCTGTTTGCTTCTCTGTTTCTGCCATGGGACTCTCATCCTGAGGCAACTAGTAATCACACAAGCTTCAATCCTGATCTGACCACTAATAACGTACTCCTAAATATAATGTACAAGCTTAAAATTTTCTGTAAAGCTGCTTTGCAACAATTTGTATCGTAAAAAGTGCTATGCAAATAAACTTGAATTGAATTGAATTTAAAAAAAGTTGCATTGATGGCGTGTGAATGTTTATTGTGCCAGACGGATTAACAGCCTCTCATTCAAATTAAAATGTTTGTCGTACCAAATCTTTGCACCGAACATTCGTCTTATTGTGATCAGGTGCTGACAGTGCTGTAAAAGCCATGCAGATGCAGCTGGTAGAAACTGTACCATAATTTACCATTCAAAACCTTGTCTTTTGCCATTGGACATTTATAAATATTGCCAAAATTTGCAAGTCATTACTTAATTTCACTGTTTAGTCTTACACTGAACACCAGCTTTGGGAAACAACACAGCAGACACCAAAATAAAAACATACGTATAGACCAACACATTTGATCATTGTTAACTGACATTTGTGCCTCCCCCGTCTCAAAAAGCACCGGCCCCACTGAAAGTACCATGAACAATCAGGAAAAAAGGGAACTAGGTAGGTGTTGAAAGGAACTTGTTCTAAACAAGCTCCGCAGGTGCACTGTAAAAAAAAAAAATCCATAAAATTTACGGTAAAAAACTGGCAGCTGTGGTTGCCGGAATTCTACCGTAAAAAATATGGTAACAACGTTTTAGGTTTTAACTTAAATTTACAGTTAAATACCGGAATTTTTTTAACTGGTATAATGTTAATATACCAGCCTATTAAAGTACTGAAATCTGTTTAGTACCTTTGAAATACACTGATAACCACCAAATGCAGGTGGTGATGAGAAAGTCACATGATGAACCAAAGCCCATCACAAGCAGCTTTCAAATAATAACATATAGAAGGTGCACAGTGTCATTCACACAAGCACTAAACACCATCATGGTGAGACTCATTAAACTGAAATATGCTATAAACATTAATTTATCAACATTAGATGTAACATACAACCCTAATAAACATAACTGATAAGAAAAAACTAAGAAGAAACATAGTTATTTCAAAGAAAAAATGTCAAATTCAAACAGAATTTGAAATGCAACGCAGAGAATTCTGGGAAAGTCAGTTTACGGTTTTTCCCTGTAAATTTGACAGGAACTTTCCGTTAACCATTTAACAGGTTTTTACTGTTGCATTTTCACAGTTTTTTTACCGTTAAAATCACAATCATTTTTTACAGTGTGGGGCCAAAAAATAAATGTGACAGTCCGCTGCTCAGACCTTCCATCAGTCATTTTGAGCGGTGCTCTGTTTTTTTTTTTGTTTTTTTTTAGGTGTACGCAGTGCTAACACCTGTGGAGTGCACCAAGCCAATGTCAACAGTTCAGGATGGAAAGAAAACATGCAGAAAAACAATCAGCGTACAGGCATCACAGCCCATCCCGTCCGGGCGTTTCCGGGCACATGCATTACACAGAACTCAGGAGCACAGACGCTTCTTTGAAAGCGCTTAGGCACAGGTGGGCCGAGGGTTTTTTGAAAGGTACGCTTTACTGTACTGGAGTAACCGGACACGGACAGGATCCTGCTTTTAGTTGACTAGATGTGCATGTGCAGGAAACGGTAAGTGCCAAGGGAGGCGTGCACCTCACACACATGAAAAGGTGCTCTGATCTGTCCCACAACAGGCACACAGGGTCTGACCTAGATTCCCCCCTATCCTGTAAAAAGCTGCTCTGCCAAGTAAGGCAGAGTGGGAAGGGCTGAGCCGTGGCGCGTAGCTTTGCCCCATCTCTCTCTCTCTCTCTCTCTCTCCCTCGCTCTGTACTTCTCGCTCTCCCAAACATGGGCGGAGTGTAGTGTGGCCTTTTCAAACTCGCCTGGCTGGCAAGCAGACTGGCTTTTGGAAGCAAGCAATGCTGTTTTGAACTGCTGCCAAATGAGACAGCCTCTGCTGGCGCAGCTGAAACTTTTTACAGCCTCCCCTCACTTCGACAGGAAGAGACACGGGGAGCAAATTTGTAGGAGAGGGGAAAAAAGAGCAAAATAAATCTTTGTACCTTCTGCAACTAAGGCACTGCATCAAGGATTTTCTTCTGTGCTTTCACGCTCCCCAACTTTGGCAAGGCGCCATTTGAAAAAAGATGTTTAAAAGAGATGTTTTCTTCTCTCTGGGAGGATTGAATGGGGAACGGATGTGCTAGGAAGTGAAGAGTTCAGCGAGTTCAGTAAATGAGAAATATGTAAATGCATCAATAACAAAGGAGCAGTGACGTCACGCGCTGTGCTGCCCAAGACACTGCCTGCAAGCAAACGGGACAAACGTGGACTCATCTGACAAGATGCCATCTGCGTACTATAAAGCGTATTCCTGTTTTACATCAGAGTTCTCTGGCACAGGAAGAAGACCCCGCAACGAATGACACGTTGTAGTCACTTCCTCTTTCCTGGCAAGGACTTGAGGACCTGACAAACTTTTAGCGTTATGACTCCGCTGGAAATTGCACTAACTTTCTCAGAGCTTATTTGCATAGCGTTTCGCGACTTCTAACTAAATGACTGCATGCAAAGTGCAACTTGGATGATGATGTCAAACACAAGGTGAGTCATAAAACCAAATGAATCAGTCAGGCAAATGAGATTAACCGAGTGTAGTGTCTTTCAAGACTCTTTGAGGAAGTACCACGGTCTGCTCATGTCATGTTTCCCCGATAAAGAAATCCAAAATGCAGGCGGTGACAGAACAGCTTCTGGATGTGTGTAATGATTAGCGAGGACTATAACTGGAAGGCTCAAACTACCTGGGACAGATGCCAAATGCTGACAAAGGCAATCATTGCATTCTCAGGGGTGAGAAAAATCAGCTCTTCGTCCTCTCGCACTTCTTTTGGGAGAGTTATTTATATTCCTCAAGAAACCACCGAAAGCATTGACTAATTGCTGAAGGGGTTGGTCACATGCTTTAGCTAAAGGGCATGAAAAATCACGTAAGTATTAACCTGTTCTGGTGTTTCTCGCCTCTTCTACTGGGACCTGTTCGGCTGATCAAGTGTTTCCCTTAAATAATCAATTCTGAGCCCTTGTCTTCCAGACTGTGTACTTGAAGATACTGTGACCAGGAGAGAGGGGTATAAGCTGACCCTCTTGCATTCCCGTAAAAACAAGTGTGTCACATTTTGAGTGCTAGTTTGTCATGGACGGTAGCGATAACCGTACCTTTATGGGCACTTCGCGATTTTCTGCATGGCAAACCCTCTCCTCTTGATCTCTGATTTGTTTTACGTTACTCAAACTCCCTTTCTTTCTCCACCTCCTCTCTCCCTCTCTCAGCTTCTGTCTTTCACTTCGCATCCTGTGCCAAAGTGGGCAGGGAGAAAGAGCTCGTGGTGAGGCGGGTGAAACGGAGGCCGCTGTACGTGCTCTTTCTTCAGCCACAACCCCATGGAAGAGCATGTTTGGTGGTAACACGTTTCTAGGTCTCTCTCCCCGAGATAGGCGTAGTATGTGCATGAGTCTACTCTTCTCGCCGCCATGACCCTGACTTGTGTTCTTTGACGTTGAAGCCTCTAGTCTGCAGGTATTCCGTTTTTTTCTCGCTTTCGTACTTTGTAATATCCCATAGATTATTTTGTCATTTTTTGAGAAATTCTCTTAAAAGCATCATCGTCGATTCTTTTACCCAGATGCTCTGGCTCTCTTGTTCACTGTTGTCTTCCTCTTGTAAACGTGTCTGCTTCACCCCTGAGTCCATGCCTCGGATTCCGCCATTTCTACTACACTAAACGAATTTCGGACAAAATAATTGTTGATGTACATTTGAGAAGTGTTTTTAGGCTCGATGCTATTTAAAAAATGTCTTTTTGTCAATATTTTCAAAAGTTATTTTCACAATTAGGTACGCGTTCCTTCAGATAGCATGCCCGTTCCTTTAGTTTTGGGTCGTTTTGTGCATTTGATTTTGAGTTTTGAGTTTGTTTACGGATTTGAATGATTTTGAACATCCAAATAGTGTTTGACTGCTACCTTAATGTTTTGGAGGGAAATTTACACAGTGATGTGTTTGGATATGATGCTAGTGTTTCGTGGATGGCCTATAAATTCCCCTGAAGTCAAAAATATGTTGTGCATCCCTCAAATTGTCTTTTATTTGGTTACGGTCAGTTTTGTATTTTATATTTCTATAAAAAGAAAGTGCCAATGAGGAATCAGCTGTGGTAGAAATAATACAGTTAAGAAAGCATAGACTTAGTTCATCTTGCATATACAGTATGAGTGCATTGTTTGGCATTGGTAAGACTTCTTTTTATATTCAGTACGTATTCTTTCGAAATGTAGGCTTGTACTGTTTGTATTCGAATGCTTTTTTTCTGTTGCATTTGCATTGCAAATTACATGAATGGCAAAAGAAACAGAGTAGAGCTAGTTTGGGAAAGAAAATAATAAGATGCAACAGATCAGGATCTAATTAAATGAAATACCCCACTAAATAACATTTTTTATGCAGATAGGCAAGAGTAACTGTACAAAATACAGATCAAATATTATGAACAGAAAACAACAAATGGGTGTTTTTATCTAATTTGAGATTTGTTTAAATTAAATGATTAAAGACTAAATTTTAGTTATTGATCGTAACGTTAGAAGGTGGTTACAATCCATCAATCCAACTATGATGTTAATATTTTGTGCCTTTTTGTCAAATTCACAGTATATTCCTTTAGAACGGGATGAACAATCGACGTGATCAGATTCTTTAGAAAAGGTGGCTTTTTTTTGTTTGTAAAGAGGCTGTTATAACTTTCATGAAATTACACCAATTGACCACTGAAATTAAAAATGCATCGATGAATTTGCTTTACGTCTTAAAAAAAAATTACAAAGAAAAGCTCTCAAGATGGCGTCGACATGCCACGTGTTTGTGTACTAATGTACTAAGTGTATTTTACTTAAAGGGATTTTTTAAGGGACTTGAAGGGATTTTTAATGCAGTCTCTTTCAAATAACAGCAAACTTTTTAAACAAATCCTTATTTAACAGCAGATCGGCTCTCCACATGCAAACAATTGAGGAAAAGCTGTGAAAAATGGTGCTGTTGGGTTGAAATAACACATGATGTGCTGATGTTTGATGATTCCAATAGAGCAAGATTTTTCTTGGATTTTAGATTTTCTTTTTTGTGCTTTATTACTCATCAGCAGAAGGAAGGAGGGCAGGTAATTTGCTGCTTTGTAAGGTAGAACTTAGAGACTCTCCAAAGAGGCACAAAAGTTTGCGTATACATGTTTATTTTGTTCAGAGACAGAGAGAGATGGCAACAGGAAAAAAGTGGAGCGAGGGAGGGAGGAAAGGAGAGCATTTCCTCCACCCCCTGTTCTCCTCAGATGAACTTATCATGTAGCGTCATATTTTCTCTCTCTCCCTCTTTTTTTTCCCTTTCCCATACAGCCCCACTCCCTCCTACATTTACTGTAGCTGACAATCAGATGCA
Organism: Tor tambroides; assembly: GCA_021397915.2. Lineage (NCBI taxonomy): Eukaryota > Metazoa > Chordata > Actinopteri > Cypriniformes > Cyprinidae > Tor > Tor tambroides. The sequence goes on from JAFVLL020016444.1 coordinate 30,622, forward strand.
CTCTGGGCTCCGACCCCACATTAGCAAACAGGAAATTTCAAAACAAACAGAGTTTAACCCTAAAAATACTTCAATTTCACTGCATACACAATCAAATCTACAACCTCATGCTTGGATAGACAGAATACAACACCAGTTTTGAGAGTATTTTGACTTCACATTTTAGTGTTTAGAACGAAAGCAGAAAATTCACTGCAGGTGAGAAAACACGCAGAAAATGCGCAGACACGCAGCATATGCTTGGAGCCTATTAGTTACACGGCCCCAGACGGGGGCAGAGATCTAAGTCTAATCTGCAAGGTCTTTGTATAAACAAGGCAAGGCAGAATCCTTATCGTCGAGTTTCGATGAGTAACAGCAGGCTCTCCGGAGACCGCGTGACAGAGTCAACCAAGGTCAAGCCAAGCCCAACTTCCTGTTTTTTGGGGACCGCTATTTTTGCTTTAAGGGCGTTTCTCTCTGGTGTAGGTTGATGACAGGAGATCATAAGCAGAATGATTAATGACATTTTCAATGAGTTACAGCTTTCTATGGCGTAACTCTTTTGAGCAGCAGTGTGGAGGAATAACTGAGGAGTAATGTCACAGGTACAGTAACTGGAACAGGAAGAAAAGTTGCTAAATGTAGTTCAGGGAACCTGTACAATGATTAATACAAATGAAAAATATGTTTCATGTTAAGAATCTTGTGCAACAGTTGAGGCTAATATGGTAGTATGCTAGAACTCACCAATGGTGAGAATGCTGATCTACAGCTGTACAAACAAAAGATTACAGATGAGTTAGCGACAGTTACTATTAATAGTAAAAACGAAACTATTGTTTGGTCATACCGTATCTCATATTTTCCTCGTTCATGAGACATGATTTTCGGTTATACGGATGCCAAAGGGATTTTCAATGGGGAAGCTCCCCTCCTCCATTAAATTATCGCTTCACAAAGGCATTGTCTCAAGTTCCGTATTTTTTTTTTAAATTGTGGCCTCTTACTCTTCCTCTGCCAACATCCCCCACCCTTCAATGCTCTACCCACCACCCTCTTCTCCGTTCATTGAAATTCAGCCTGGCATACAGGCACTGCCCCTTTCTTGGCACCAGACTCAGGGATTCGGCGACAGAAAGGAGGGGAGAGAATTAAAATGAAAACAAGAATATGTACCAATTTCTCAATCGCTGAGCTTGTGCCAAACAGCCAGCCAGTTTCGGTGGATCTGACGCGAGATTATTGCTAGCCGTTTTCGGTGTACGATTTCAGCAAATATCATGAGCACATATGGTCTTGGCAACCATAACGCAGTGGGAGGCGTTCAGCAGGCTAACTGATTTGCCTGTTTACCTCCTGCGATTGGACGGTCACAAGGGCTAACGGCTGTGTCCTTTGATCGCTAGGTAAGATAGAAGGCCTTTTGTTGATCTGATTAGATTTGTTTACCTTTTTTCGGATTTGTAAAACCCTCAGATAGGGAAGTAAGACGATCCTTTGTGGCTATAAAATGCTTGGTATATGATTATGCCAAGAGGTGGCACGGCATAGGTGATGAGTAAACAAATGCAGGCAATTAAAAATGGCAGCCATTTATCGAGGGCTTTAGCCTGTTTCTGAGTATATTTTTAAGGTTAAATGTCCGCTTAATAGCAGGTTTTGTCATGTATCACAAGGTGTGATATTAAGCAAAGATTATTTTAACCTTTGTGATGTTTTTCATATATTAGAGACACAGGCTCCAAAATCTAGTGAGCTGCCTATAGGGAGCATTTTAAGTCATCATAGGTGCACTCCTGATGTGAAGGCTGTTCCAAAAGGTAAGACACTTCGCTTTAGCCAGATTCTGAGTATTGTAATGCATTGCATGAGTCTTTCACTGAGAAGGCAATCTCAGAATGCATTGCAAGTTCACCGATTTTTCAAAGATTGATGCCATTATATAACAAAATATCTACAAGAATCCATAAAAATAGTGTAATTTTAAAAAGTATTTTACTCAGTATTATATTGTGTATTTAAAAGTGTATTAAAGTAGTTTTAGCTTAGCCACTTGCTAATACCAGACTTGACTGAAAACAATCATGAGTCGAGTTTGTGCCCTCCACAGTCTTCCAAATCAGACACTTATAATACTGCCGTAGGCAGTAGATTGCAAGGCAGTTCACAAGGTTTGGAAAAAGATCATTTAGTCGGCAGAGGGCAACTGTACACTCTTTTAATTCAGATGAAGATGCTTAATACATAAATATATAATACAGTGCAAAGTCTCTGACACAAATGCATGCCGTGACAGTTATTAACTTATTTGGTTATTAATCTGGCTCCCATATTTAGGCTATAAACTAATCCTGATTTTAAAGGAATAAACATGTTGAATTATTAACATAAGGACACCAATGCCTGCAATGCTATTAAGTATTACATGCAGATTTGCAAGTGCTAAGTTGTTTATGTTAACGCTATGACTTTATGTTGCAAGCCTGCGTGCATTCAGTTTAAGAGGCTTGCTTTTAAAATTCAAGCATACAGAAACTCTTAAACATTCTAAAACTAATCAATAACCATATTTGATTTTCTATTATTAAATATAACCTAGTTTTTAATAGGCTTTTTCAGCATTAAGCTAAGACAATTTTTGGCATGTCATTTTAGTAGCAGTGTTATTTATTATATATGTCATCTACTTAAGTGTAAAATTTAGCAGGCAATTAAAGTCACATTTCAGTTGCTTACTGGAAATCCCCTTCCAGTACAGTATTGTACTGTTAAGGTGTGGTGATAATCATGTAGAATGTAGCTTTTGAACATTGTTTTTTGTCCTTTAGCGCTATGCAGAACAATTAAGTGCAATTTTGTTTGCTCATTAATGCAAACTATTTCCTGAAGTCATTAAATAAAGTGTTGATAGATACATCTAACTAATATTGCCATCAAAAGACTATTTAAATATTTCTGCAATTCTATTTTATGGTATCTTATGATTCTATTTTCAATTCCACCCACACCGTCTATACTGAAAGCAACAGATAATCTCTAAATACTCTCATAAATACCCATGTCATAAAAATCAGGGCATTTGTGTCTAATTTGCATTAGCATTAGCATGACATATTTTTAAAACACGACTAAAGAGGTCATTTACATATGAAAAAAATCTAAGCGGCACTAAAATGGACCCAAATACCTGGCAAAGGACCAAAAGCACTGGTTAGTCCCCATTAACGCGATTACCGCATATAGGGGAACAGAAGGGCAGACTAGTTCCCCATGTAATCTAAAAATGATCCAAATGCCACATCTGTCAGACCATATTAGCATATTTTCCTCTTTCACGGGTGAGGCATCAAACATCGTCCTCGGGTAAAAAAAGCAGCTCTAGAATAGCTGGTACAATCAAACATGCTAAACATACTAAATGCTAAAACTACAGTTTTTCTTTGATCACATCCCAGTTGCTTGTCTGTACTGATGGTGTTTGTAAAAAGTGCACAATTTGATGAATTATAGCTACATCTGCACTGATAAGAGATAGTTAAGCGTGTTTTGTTGCACAGCTTCTGACCTGACCTTTAGCGAAAAGTTAGCAAATCCGAGCTGGCACAGCAAAGTCATATCATGCCATCTCTCAGCTTCTGTCTTCTCCTTTGTGATCCGGCAGACTGCGTCTCGTGCCAAAACTTTTCAATCAATGTCCCCCCAAATGGGCCAGAAAGAGCATGTGTATGCTAATTAGCTAAGAGGACTTTTGTATGTTAACAAATTGCCCAAAGTCAATGTCTGGAAGAGATTTGCATGTTTATTTATGCAAAACAGACATGCTCCACCTCTAAACGCCACACAATAACTGCTTTTATTGGCATTTTGCAAATGTTTTGCATGTCTCCTGTTGGAAGTTCCTGCTGGATGTTCAAGAATGAGTACAGACACCTGGGTTGTAAATCTACAACATTCACAAAATAAGAAACTGATTTAGCTGGATGCTAATATGTTCTTCAGAGATGTTTAGGTTCGTCACGTATGCTAGCATGCTAATGGGCGCCCAGAAGCAGATGACTTTCACAGCATATCTGTTCGTTTTGTTGTGTGTGAAAGAACGCTATTGACTCGAGGATGAATCTTGGCTTTCTCATGGTTGTACTGATGCCAGGCGTCCTTAAGTGCGTCGAGAGGGAGACCCTTGCTCTTGCAAACAGCCTCTGAGAACAGTGAACGCGTGAATGGGTTTTTCAGGCACACCTCGCAGAGGTTGTAAGGAATGCACAGCACTCGCACCCTAAAATGGCCGAAACGACGCCATTTTGTTTTCCATCTATTTTGCTGTGCGGAATAGCAGAATCAGCTTTGTTAAAGCTACAGGAGACAGCTGAGGAAGCCATGTTTTACATCGTCTGTTTACTTCAGAAGCGTAGCTTACGCAATGTTGTCTTGTTGGAATGAGCTCAGTTTTTGGCAAAACGGGCGCAAATTCCTGGCGAAGGATCAAGACTTTTTTTCTTCATGATCCAATGCCAGCCTCGCTAGAATGAGTGAGTAATTTCTTTGGCTTTCAAAATTAGCGCTTCCCTTTTAGCCTGCATCCTGGTTCGACTCCTCACAGTTCCCCGGTCTTTTTCGTGTTTGATTGTTTTTCCGACTCAAATAAGCACCGCTGACTCGAGTCTGGAGAACACACATGCCAAGCTTTCATCTACTGTTGTTTTTCTGCAACTGCATAGAAATAAGCAGCTCTGTGATCTATGACAGAGCCGTTCTGATGGTGTGACTGTGACTGAAGTCAGACCGATGATGCCTTAACATACAGTGGCGCCAGTTTGAGCTCTTTTTGACTCCTTGATTTAGAGAATATAATATTAAACCAAGTGGCATCACAAACAAATGCTGCACAAGCTTTTCTTGTAACTAACTTCACTTGAAATAACTTTGAACCAGCTGGTGTCAAGGTGACTTTAGTGGATGTGTGAATTCAGTTCTCCTCAAGTTCACATGTAGTGTCCTGGCAGAATAAGAGGTGGGGTAAATCACATTATAATAATCCACTAATGCTTGACAAAAACAAATTTTTCTGATATTTCTTGTCCTCATTTTAAATGCTATTTAATATTTATGATATTATAACCTGGTGCTTTCCTTTCTGGTAAAATAAAATAAAATAATATTTTATTTTTTATGTGGTAAAAAGTCCACTCTTGTTGAATTTCCTACCCTTGTACAATAAAAATGACACTTTAGCGTATTTTAAAAAGAGTACTTTTTACCGTAATATTACACTTCAGAAGAATACATTTAAATGTGACCTGAATGTAATCTTTTCAGACACTTAATGTTATTTATAATTAAATGAAAATGTATTATAGTTTAAATTTATAATAAATGCAAATAATTGAACTTAAGAGTGCTTTTTTGACTTACTTAGGTAGGACATAACTACATCTTTATATGTAAATGATCTTGTAACTCAGTTATTTTAAAATACTTTTAATATTTTAAGTATACATTCAATACAATTAAGCACGTGTCTTTTTCACATGGGTAAATGTACATATTAAAACACTTGCTCAAACTGTTATGTTGAGTCCAGCTACAACAAAGTTTGACTGTATGGTTGTGCTAACCAGCGTCTTTCTCTCCGCAGGAATCCAGCAGTCTGCTGTCTGACCGGTTGACATCTGTTCTGCTGTCCTTGGGGCTGAGGTAGTAGATTGAATAGTTGTGGAGCCCTGCGCTCTCTCGCTGAGATAACTATACAATCTACTGTCTTTCCTAAGGCGACAGCCAAATCATCCTCAAACAAGCAGTTGCCTTCATCCAATGAGTCGGGAAGTAAAACAGGTTGGGATTGTCGTGTCATGTTGACTTCATACATACGTAAGCGTGTCAGGCGATGGGATTGCCCTTTGGTGTCTTGACAGGGTGAGGTAGTAGGTTGTATAGTTTGGTGGGAGGGATCAAACCCTGCTCAGGTGATAACTATACAGTCTATTGCCTTCCTTGTTGTACCAACTATCTGGCCACTAGTGGAAAATCCCTGGAGTTTAAATATTGCTTAAACTTTACAGCCTGCTTCACACCACATGAACTATGCATGTGAACGCAGCGTGTAAACAGTGTGCTTATTTCGGCACCCATGTTTACAGGTTTCAACATTTACACTGCCTGCATAAACAGAAACAAATACACTGTAGTTGCCACAAAATATGTCAAAAATGCCCTATAAACCTATTTATCAACATAGTATTTTTGCAGTATAGACTTTTATGAAGCAGGAAAGTAAACATGTTCTATTCAGTAAATCTGCCTGAATCAAGATAAGTTAAGCAGTTTATAGCTGTGCTTAATGCTTTTTGCTTTTGTTCTGCCTAGATTAATAAACATTTGGATGTAAAAGCTCATGCAAATTACATTACCATTTAAAAGGTTTGGGGACAGTAATTTTTTTTTTCTAAAGGAATTTCTACAGAAAGATGCATTTAAATGATCAAAAGCACAGTAAATACTTGTATAGTGTTACAAATGATGATTTCCATTACATAAATGCAGTTCTTTTGAACTTTCTGAGAATCCTGAATCATGGTATAGACAAAAATGGTGTAGAAACAATTTTCACTCAGAAACTGCTGGTAAATTTCAGAATCAGTTACTAAGAAATGGCAAATAACACATTCAATTACATGCAGTGTTGAAGTAGAAAGATTATAAAATGTATTCCAATAATCTTACTTTAAATACTTTTTTAAACAGGAAATGATAATAATTAGAAATGTTTCTTGAGCAGCAAATCAGCATATTAAAATGATTTCTGAAGGCTCATGTGACACTGAAGACTGGAGTAACAGTGCTGGAAAAACTGCGTTGAACCACAGGAATAAACTACTTTAAAAAAAGTAATGGAAAAAAACTATTTTTGATCAAATAAATGCATCCTAAGAGACTGGCCTCATGTTCAACAGTAGATTTAATGATGATCAAGTTATACAGTAGTTCTCAGCCAAGTAACCTTTTGATAGTTTATGGTCATTCATTAAAAGAAATGTTCAGTGCAGTGAGCCAGAAATCATTTTATTTGCTGTATAGTGCAGCAGCAGAAGGGTTGCAACTATGAAAGCCAACCTGGTCTCATAAAAATACGTACCTCTGTGCACTTTCTGTGCACCCAGGTACATAAATGCCATGAGACTAGGTTGGTGAAAGCACAACGAGACTCTTACGGCTTTGTGTGTGTGTGTATTATTGTGAAACAGGCCTAACACTTTACCTAACAAGCCTGAACAACATCCATTCCTCTGCTGCCAGCTTAACATGCTGATCTAGCATGACATATGAAGAGAAAAATCAGATTAAAAGAGATTTACTGAGCTCAGATTTATGGCTTAATCAATAATTTAGCTTTTCTGTTGGCCTGTGATCAAACAGGATTTTCACACATCATAACAGGAAATTCAGTCTCAATCAGACAATGCATGTGGCCTTGTTCAGTGAATGAAAAATATATATAGAACTGCACAGTATGCATAATATGTTTTTGTTCTACGAATAAAATACAGTTTTATTCAACACTCTTTTGCCTTTTTGATTTTATGTTCATTTTTAAGTTGATTTTGAGCAGTTTATACATATATAAACAGTTATCCTGTAGAAAGACAACCTTGCTTGGCAGAAGTTAGAGGTAAAACAATTTATGATGAGTTTATGATTTTAAAATCAGAAAGCAAAAAAAAAAAAATTGTATAAACAGGTAGAATTTTGTAGTTTCAGGAGCTTTTGCGTAAAGGATCATAGCTTTAAAAAAAAGCTCTGAACCATATATAAATGATGATTTTATGAGTGAAAATTATATTTGCCAATAAAGTATAACTTGTGAGAGGATACTTTGATATTTACAGTAAAGTGTGTATAGCTGAACACATGTCTCAAAATAGACTAGACTGTAGTATGACTAGCAAACTGAAAAAAGTGACATACCATACCACTCATTATAACTGAAATTTTAACTATATAATACATGTTAATATATATCATTTCTTACAAAACACAATATATACATAATACAGTTTATACAACAATGATATGTCAGTAATTTGAAGCTAATTCAAGCAAAACTCTTCAATCAACACCCTCTAATAAGGTTAGTCATATACTATATTTGATAGCCTGTCTTCATCCATTCAGTTTTTCCACAAAGTTGGTTGCTAACAAATGTAACTGTGCACAAATATTAATATGTAAACAAAACTCAAGTCGGACTTTGGTCCCTGTGTGTTGCAGCCTTTATCTGAACACATGAATCATGTCAACAAAATTACAGTGGCATCCAGTGACACTAACCACAAAGACATAAACTTGTTAAAATGGAATAAAGTCAAATTCTCTGCAGTTAAATATCTGAGAATATTATAACAGTCACTATGAGCTAACTTTTTTGTCCTTTCCATTATAAGGTAGTCAGCCTTATTTTCAATTCAACAAATGTGACCCTGGACCACAAAACCAGTCTTAAGTGTCAATTTTTTGAAACTGAGATTTCTACATCATCTGAATCTGAATAAATAATCTTTCCATTGATGTATGGTTTGTTAGGATAGGACAATATTTGGCCGAGATACAACTATTTGAAAATCTGGAATCTGAGGGTGCAAAAAAATCAAAATACTGAGAAAATCGCCTTTAAAGTTGTCCAAATGAAGTTCTTAGCAATGTATATTACTAATCAAAAATGAAGTTTTGATATATTTACAGTAGGAAATTTACAAAATATCTTCATGGAACATGATCTTTACTTAATATCCTAATGATTTTTGGCATAAAAGAAAAATCAATAATTTTGACCCATACAATGTATTTTTGGCTATTGCTACAAATATAACCCAGCGACTTAAGACTGGTTTTGTGGTCCAGAGTCACAAATGAGTAGTCTTGTGTTGTGGGAAAAAAAAAAAAAAAAAAAAAAAAATCTTGTTAAAATTTACAGTAAATAAACAAAAACCTAAGAAAAATCCAATTCGAACTTCTGGTAATCTCCAGTTACTGTTTTACACCATAAATGAGAGTTTTTACTTATATAAAACAATGTTTCACTGTAAAAGTGCATATATTGTATTGTGAAATATTATAAATATAATAATTAATAATATTTCACAATACAATATATGCACAGATATTATAAATATGATTTTCTCAGTAAATGTTAGACTAAGGCATAGTCATATTTTCCCACAAAAAAACAAAAACAACAACAACTAGCAAACAAAAAAAACAACACATGGTACGATAAATTAAACTGCTTTGTCATATTTGATACACAATTTCCAAGACCTCAAAATTATCAACATGATCAAACTTTGCTGAAAACCCCATTAAACACAATATACTACATGCTGTCTGTCATCTGAGTGATAGTTTATGCTTTTTTAGCAAGTAAAAGGCCTTTTTAGTATCATTGTACAACAAGCATCACCCTTCAGTTTAAGGTTTATGTGTCTTTCTGCTGATTTTTATAAAGTGAACACAAGGTTAACTTTTATATTGTTAGTAGCATTTCAAGATGAACACTTATTGGACTGAAGCAACTTAGGTTTACTTGATTATCCATTCATATTTGTTTTTAGAAAAATCACATTAAAATGTATCAATTATGATCCATCAGGCTTTTGAGGAACATTTATTGCATTGCATTACATGTTTTGCCCTCCACAGTAAAAACTAAGCATTTAAATATCATCGTATTAAGACATATTATTGGGAGATATAGAGTGACAACTGATATTTATATGCATTTTATAGTAGTCTGTTATAAAGTAGTCTGTTAAACTTTTTCGAAGATCTCATTTATTTACATTACAAGCAATCAGAATTTTACCTCAATTTTTGGCCATGTAAATATTAGCTATAGCACATTTTGTGCTCAGTTTGGGCCTTAAAGGGATAGTTCATCCAAAAATGAAAATCCTGTCATCATTTACTCACACTCAAGTAGTTCCAAACCTGTATGAATGTCTTTGTTCTGCTGACACAAAGGAAGATATTTTGAAGAATGTGGGAAGCAGAGCAGTTCTGGGGCACCACTGACTTCCATAGGAAAAAAATACTGACAAAACAGCCTGGTTACAAACTTTCTTCAAAATATCTTCCTTTGTGTTCAGCAGAACAAAGAAATTCATACAGGTTTGGAACTACTTGAGGGTGAGTAAATGATGACAGGATTTTCATTTTTGGGTGAACTATCCCTTTAAGTGTTGTTGTTTTTTTTAACTCTGCGTCTGAGCTTCATATTCTCACAATCTCATACTATATGGACCATTAAAGCCTGATGTATCAACTATGATTCGATTTTTTCCGACTAATATTTCACAAGTCAGGCTTTACAGAGTTGGTTTTCACTGTAGCATGTCTGCTCGCTTTCTCTGTTAGCCGTTTACAGTGTCATTGTAATAGCTTGTGGCGCCCTCTAGTGGTCATGCAACTTTACAGCTTAGTGACATTATTGGATATTGTAGGATATCTTCAATATACTGTCACTCAAAAGACTTATTCAAATTTGTATCATACAGTGAAATTATGACTAGTTTATCTACCGGAGTCATGTGCCAGTGTTGGAGGGTAGTGTAGTTTGATGGCCAGTATTCGGTTCTCCAGGCTGGGATCTCCATGAGGAGCTTGAGAAGTCTCGTTGTCCTCTCCAGCACAGTACATACCGTCTCCAGATCTCCAGGTAAGCCTCCCTGACCTTTGCGATATGAAGGGCATAGACCACAGGGTTTACCGCTGAATTGGCGTGTGAGAGGAGTATTCCTGCATAGAAAGCGATCTGGGGGACGCCTTGGGGACCTGTTGAAAGCAATACACAGTTCATGAGATGCAGAGGCATCCAACAAGCTGCAAACAGCAGGAGAACCAGAGCCAGAGAACATGCCAGCCTCTTCTCCTTGATTAGAAAAGCCCTTAGTTTAGATTCAGCGGGTGCTGAAGTCTGGTCTTCCCTCCGAAGGCGTTTGCGCAGACTGTAGAAGACCAGAGCGTAAAGAAGAGTCATGGCTACTAATGGGAGTAGGATGCAGCCCAGGTAGTTGAAGTACACCATATAGGGCAGTGAGATGACAGCTAAGAAGGTGCAGTTGTTATGGGAAGAGTTGAGGAGCAGGGAGGACTGGGAATCGCCATTGTGCCAACCAAAGAGAGGGGTGAAACCCAGCAGACAAGATATCAACCAACACAGAACCACTGCAATCCAGGAACGCTGCTCAGTGGCGATCTCCTTATACCTGCAATCACAGAGCATGTTGACTGTTAATTAAATGTACAGCTGGATGCACACTTAAGCTAACATCACCTTTCTGAAAAAGAAGTAACACCATTTACTGTAACACAGTCTTAACAGAGTACTTAATGAAAATAATATACTTAAGAATATACTTAAATGTGAACTCAGCCACATACTGTAGTTGAAATTGACAAATTTAGTTAAAATTTATATTAAATGCAATTAGCTGAACTCACACATTTCTGTAATTTCATGATTACTTCTATTGTCTTTCATACGGTTAAAGTGTACTGCTGAATGTACTGGCAAGCACTGATGATAAGCTAAAATATACTTTAACGTAATTTCTATTGAAACTTGTATGTCATGTATTTAAATATATTTGTAATTCCACATTTGTAATGAATTTAGCACATTTAAAATAATTGCAATCTAATTACACACTACAGTTCAAATTAGAATCAAGTACTTTACATTTGCTTTAGGATGTTAGTCAACATTAAAATAAATGTACTTCTTCAAAATAGAATGTAGAAACTTTCATCTTCTGTGAAGCTGCTTTGCAACAACGTGTGTCATAAAAAGTGCTATACAAATAATGTGAGGTGAATTGAAGTGAATTAAAGCATGAAAAAGACTTTAAAAAGTGTACTTAACTATGTTAAGAAATATAGAACCAGTTTTGGCAATAAATAAATAAATAAATACATAAATAGATGAATAAACAGGTAGTACCTGATTACATGTAATCTGGATTATGTAATCAGATTACAGCAATTTAGTACTAAAATGCTTGCTTTATGGATTACATGATTATAAATTATTTACACACTGCAAATGATTCATATTTTATCCCTAATTCTTCTTTTTCACTTTTTAATTTTTTTGTTCATGTAATGCAGGGATTCCCAAACTTTTGACCTAAAATATTTACCTTAAGTGTCCCCAAGATTTATAGTTGATATTTTCAGTCATTTAACACCACATTTGCATGTTCTCTGATGTCTGTTATTGACCATACATTTTATTTATCTTTTTTTAAATAACAATAATCCCATTTAAATCTATAAATGTTATTTCAAAAGTAATCTAAGAGTAATCCAAATGTAGTCAGAATACATTACCTAAAATGAGTAATCTTGATACCATTACTGACTATAATTTTCAACATGTAATTTGTAATCAGTAACAGACTACAATTTGTAAGTAATCTACCCAGCACTGCATAGTCATGGAAGTGAACTCTCTTTAAGTACACTTAAGTGGCTTTTTATTTCATTAAAACTATACCATCTGCAAGTACAGATTTTTAAAATATGCTTTTATAATTGAAATACACTACAAGCACACATTCAAATGAGCTTTTTTCACAAAGGTAAATATTCTGATCTGGTAGTAAGCTACAAACAATATTTATTTAATAAATGAATAATGTTTTTTTTCAGGATGGTTTTAAATCATGACATTTGAAGTTTCATTATATTAACACCAGGCCTGATACTTGATTATATGTTTTGGTATGTTGATTATTATGTGTTTCTCTTTGAGCTCTGGATGTGGGAAAAGCATCTGTTACATGTCAGTTGGGAATACAGTCAACAAGTGGCATATTGTTTAGATAAATGCAGTAAGTGTAAGAACACTATTTATGGAGCCTAAAATAAAAACAGGACATGATCTCCAAAAGACCACTGTGTATCATGAAAACTAGAAACTTAGAAATAAACACTTTCGTATTAAAAAGTATCAATGATTAAAAAGATTTCAATGAGAAACATCTGCAGTCAATATACCGGCATGAAGGGCATATACATTTTATTATGAAATTTTATTGCTGTGGTACAATTTTGTCACTATGAGATTATATTTTGTTTTTTTTTTTAAATTATCATTATAAGAATGGCAGTAATCAATATACACGACCAGTCAAAAGTTTATGAACAGACAGATTTTTAATGTTTTTTTTTTTTTTAAAGTCTCTTTTGCTCACCAAGCCTGCATTTATTTGATCCAAAGTACAGCAAAAAGAGTTAAATTTTGAAACATTTTTACTATTTAAAATAACTGTTTTCTATTTGAATATATTTTAAAATGTAATTTATTCCTGTGAATTCAAAGCTGAATTTTTAGCATCATTCAGTCATATGATCCTTCAGAAATCAATCTAATATTCTGATTTGCTGCTCAAAAAAAAAAAAAAAAAAAAAAAATATTATTATTATTATTATTATTATTATTATTATTATTATGTTGAAAACAGCTGAGTGGAATTTTTTTCAGGTTTCTTCAATGAATAGAAAGTTCGGAAAAACAGCATATAGAATCTATATAAAATATGAATCAATAGAAATTATAAACACTTTTGATCAATTTAAAGCATCCTTGCTAAATAAAATTATTAATTTCTATAATTTCTCCACCCCCTGATTTCCGCTGAAAAATTAGTTTTGATCACAGGAATAAATTACGTTTTAAAATATATTCAAATAGAAAACCGTTATTTTTGATGAGCAGAAGAGACTTCTTTAAAAACATTAAAAATCTTAGTGTTCAAAAACTTTTGACTGGTAGTGTATTTTAATATGATCATTGATATATTTAAATCTAAGCTGTGATTTGGATAATATTTTGGTTTTCTGGGTCTTACAGTTATGGCTTGCCGTTATACTGTATGTAATCGCCTGAAACACTTTTCATTCAGAAATCGCAAGTAAATTGCTAGTAATTGCTAGTAAATGACTCAAAAGTTTTCTGAATAGACAGTTATATTCATGGTCACATCTGTAGCCTATTTTATTAACTAATGTAAATGTAAATTGCAAAACTAATTACAAAGAATTTTTTTCCAGTGTAATAACATAATATTGCACTGTAAAAAAAAAAATTCCGTAAAATTTACGACAAAAAACAGCGGCTGTGGTTGCCAGAATTTTATCGTAAAAAATATGGTAGCAACGTTATATGGTTACGGATTTAACTTAAATTTACAGTTAAAACCGTATTTTTTAACTGATGTAATGTTAATATACAAATTATTAAAGTTCTGAAATCTGTTTTGTATCTACACTGATAACCATCAAAATCAGGTGGTGATGAGAAAGTCACATGATGAACCAAAGCTCACCACAAGCAGCTTTTTCACAAACTGAGAAGGCCAATACTAATATATATATATATATATATATATATATATATAGAAGGTGCAAAATGTCATTCACACAAACACTAAACACCATCATGGTGACACTCATAAAACTGAAATATGCAATAAACATTAATTTAACAACATTAGATGTAACATACAATCCTAATAAACATAACTGATAAGGAAAAACTAAGAAGAAACATTGTTATTTCAAAGAAAAAACATCAAATTTGAAATTCAATGAAGGGAATTCTGTGAACGTCAATGTATGGTTTTTCCCTGTAAATTTTACAGTCTTTTTCACTTCCAAAAACGGTATTTTACCATAAAATTGTCTGAAATGTCTATTACAGTTTTTCACAGTATATAGTAGGGGAATTTACCGTTAACCATTTAAGAGGTTTTTACTGTAGCATTTTCACAGTTTTTTACCGTTAAAATCACAGTCATTTTTTACAGCGTGCCATATAAGCTCTTACCTGAGAGGTACTGAGACCCGCAGGTATCGGTCCACAGCAATAGCCAGGAGAGACAGCACAGATGCTTGGGTCAGCACCAGCACCACACAGCTGACCGCCAGACAGGCCTGGAACGGGATCTCCACCCACCCGTCCACCAGCACAGCCAGGGGCTCTGCCACCGCCCCCACCAGGAAATCAGCCACAGCCAGGGACGCCACGAAACAGAAGGTTGCCTGACGAAAGGTCCGCCTCAAACACACGGCCCAAACCACCAGCA
Organism: Tor tambroides; assembly: GCA_021397915.2. Taxonomy (NCBI): domain Eukaryota; kingdom Metazoa; phylum Chordata; class Actinopteri; order Cypriniformes; family Cyprinidae; genus Tor; species Tor tambroides. The sequence continues at coordinate 45,744 of JAFVLL020016444.1, forward strand.
CGTTCCCCAGGCAGCATGCCAAGGCGATGACCAGCTCCAGCGAGGTGTAGATCAGCCAGGCCATGAGGAGAAACCAATACAAGCAAACACAACACTGTCTCAGTCGAGAAGGAAAAGGATGGCTATGAAGAAGCCTGTGACCATCTGGTCTGCTCTCCTCCACACACACACACACACACACACACCCTTGATCTTCAGTATGCATCTCTGGGGGTCTCATTTCCACTCATAAGTCTTCTGAATAGACAATATTATTCACGGTCACATCTGTATTTCATCAACTAATTCCATTTGCAGGCGGACAGAATAATGATGTTAAATTCCAAGTCACAATCAAAATGATGGAAAGCTTGCCACACAGGTGCTTAAAAGTCATACTGTGCTTACTTTTTTTTTTCCAAATAGAATGTATTGTGCATTGTGCAACAATAAATATGTCACAGAATAGTATTCTACATTGTTGTCACATGACCTCATCACATACATGTTTAATGTAATTTTGTATACATATATACACACACACACTCATGATTTTTTATGTTTTATTTTTTTAAATTAAATTATGAATGAATGAATGAATTAATGAATTAATTAATTATTATTATTTTTTTTTTAGTTCTTTGGCAAGAAAAATGGAAAGAGAGCCACCTCCAAAACCTCTTTTTCTTCCTCTTGTTCTCCTCTCTCCCTTCATCTACCTCACCAGTCTCAGCAGGTGTCTCATCACACCAATGAGGATGGTTATTCTCTATTATTAGGACATCTCTCCCTCCATCTGCTGGTCAGTGTTCATATATGCATCATGTTCATTTCAAAGAAATGAACTGTTTGTATCCCTACGGACAACAGAGGGCAGTGCTGTGTTTGTGTATTTATCAGGCAAAGAAAAAACTGTAAGCTTTTAATTTTAACAAAGTTTTGTTAGTCGAAGATTTTCTCTTTTCATGAAAATAGGTTTTATATTCCGTTAATGTTTCATCTCTTAATGCTGATAATTTCCAAAATTATTGGGCCTATTTAAAAAATTGTATAAACATGCATTAAACATGTATCTGATGTATTTCCAGTGTATTTTTTTTACATGTTAGAGCACTGCAGAGCAAAACATAAGACAGAACACAGATTTCTTTTGATTTATTATCAGAATATCTATATAGACTGACACTGTGACCTGCACAGTTCGTTTCCAAGGAATATTTAAGAATGACATCATTCTAAAAATTGAAAATATGTATATTTTTCAGTAAAATAATGCAAACTGCAGTGTCACCAGTATAATCAATGTTAATTCGAGATCCTGAATGAAGGTCATATTCAGTACTTCAACATGAAATTGGTATTGATTTTACACAACAGTCCTGCAAACTGGAATTTGGCAGCTTATGTGTATATTTTTATATCTAAGATCTAATTATTATAATAAATATTTTGTGAGGTTTTAACAGCAAGCCACTGACGTATGTTGCAAACACCATTTTTCACTTCTCTTCAATCATTAACAGTTCTGTTGTAGTGGCGGTTTTCCAGAGTACACATGCTTTGCATATTTGACCGTATGTGTGTGAATATGTATGGTGGGCTTGTGGTAAACTGCCAAAAGATGGAGCACAGGGTGTTGTCAGGGATGTTGTGATCTGTTTGAGCTCCTCTGGATGAGGTTTATCAGTAGGAGAATTCAGCAGGCTGTTTAAAATACAAATGCAAAACCAAACCCCTTAGTTTACATGTGGCTGCATGGTCAACGTTTCAGAATTCAAATTCCAGGGAATTTAAACTGCTGATGCCATTGAAATGTTTACCAATCATATTTACAACATGTTGTTGCCACTAACAAAATAAAAGTACCATTTTATTTTTAACATATACCATGATATAACAGCATGTTGTTTGGGCATAAAGTATTGTTTTACAATCATATTCTTTAAAATTCACTCTCAAATACTTTGTAGAACCATTTAAATAGCATATGGTAATCACTCATTACCATGATATTGATCAAAGTGCAATGTTAATTGCATCTGATTCAAACAAAGCAATCCAATCAGATTTTGCAAAAATGGTTCTAGCATGTAGTTTTTTGTCCAACTTAAAGGTGCCATTGGTGATTGTCTTCAGAAACATTTTTTGTTATTCTGGTTGAAAGTCTCTTCACATCCTGATAGTAATCATTAAGTTAAGTGGTCTAAATGTATTTATCTGTATTTATATATTCTGTGGAAGGTGTAGGACCAAGAAA